>JAFNIE010000847.1:0-23399 GCA_027742785.1 Vigna reflexopilosa | reverse complement strand
CCCAGGAGGTCACCCATCCTAGTACTACTCTCGCCCAAGCACGCTTAACTGCGGAGTTCTGATGGGATCCGGTGCATTAGTGCTGGTATGATCGCACCTGTCAAGTATTGCACGATCAATGTATATATGGCTTCGGCAGCGGGTATAAGTTTCAACACTTGGGAAGACGCGGGCGAGCGACGTGACGTGGATGGTTTGGGTCCGAAAAAGCCATAGTAAGAGTTAGTTGGAGTCGTTTAGGCGGTACTTTGGAACTTGGTTGCACATAACAAGGACGAAAAACAACCTGAAAAAGAAAAGAATGTGAAAAAGAGGTGCAACACGAGGACTTCCCAAGAGGTCGCCCATCCTAATACTACTCTCCCCCAAGCACGCTTAATTGCGGTGTTCTGATGGGATCCGGTGCATTAGTGCTGGTATGATCGCACCTGTCAAGTATTGCACGATCAATGTATATATGGCTTCGGCAGCGGGTATAAGTTTCAACACTTGAGAAGACGCGGGCGAGCGACGTTACGTGGATGGTTTGGGTCCGAAAAAGCCATAGTAAGAGTTAGTTGGAGTCGTTTAGGCGGTACTTTGGAACTTGGTTGCAAATAACAAGGACGAAAAACAACCTGAAAAAGAAAAGAATGTGAAAAAGAGGTGCAACACGAGGACTTCCCAGGAGGTCACCCATCCTAGTACTACTCTCGCCCAAGCACGCTTCACTGCGGAGTTCTGATGGGATCCAGTGCATTAGTGCTGGTATGATCGCACCTGTCAAGTATTGCACGATCAATGTATATATGGCTTCGGCAGCGGGTATAAGTTTCAACACTTGGGAAGACGCGGGCGAGCGACGTGACGTGGATGGTTTGGGTCCGAAAAAGCCATAGTAAGAGTTAGTTGGAGTCGTTTAGGCGGTACTTTGGAACTTGGTTGCAAATAACAAGGACGAAAAACAACCTGAAAAAGAAAAGAATGTGAAAAAGCGGTGCAACACGAGGACTTCCCAGGAGGTCACCCATCCTAGTACTACTCTCCCCCAAGCACGCTTCACTGCGGAGTTCTGATGGGATCCAGTGCATTAGTGCTGGTATGATCGCACCTGTCAAGTATTGCACGATCAATGTATATATGGCTTCGGCAGCGGGTATAAGTTTCAACACTTGGGAAGACGCGGGCGAGCGACGTGACGTGGATGGTTTGGGTCCGAAAAAGCCATAGTAAGAGTTAGTTGGAGTCGTTTAGGCGGTACTTTGGAACTTGGTTGCAAATAACAAGGACGAAAAACAACCTGAAAAAGAAAAGAATGTGAAAAAGAGGTGCAACACGAGGACTTCCCAGGAGGTCACCCATCCTATTACTACTCTCGCCCAAGCACGCTTAGCTGCGAAGTTCTGATGGGATCCGGTGCATTAGTGCTGGTATGATCGCACCTGTCAAGTATTGCACGATCAATGTATATATGGCTTCGGCAGCGGGTATAAGTTTCAACACTTGGGAAGACGCGGGCGAGCGGCGTGACGTGGATGGTTTGGGTCCGAAAAAGCCATAGTAAGAGTTAGTTGGAGTCGTTTAGGCGGTACTTTGGAACTTGGTTGCAAATAACAAGGACGAAAAAAAACCTGAAAAAGAAAAGAATGTGAAAAAGAGGTGCAACACGAGGACTTCCCAGGAGGTCACCCATCCTAGTACTACTCTCGCCCAAGCACGCTTAACTACGGAGTTCTGATGGGATCCGGTGCATTAGTGCTGGTATGATCGCACCTGTCAAGTATTGCACGATCAATGTATATATGGCTTCGGCAGCGGGTATAAGTTTCAACACTTGGGAAGACGCGGGCGAGCGACGTGACGTGGATGGTTTGGGTCCGAAAAAGCCATAGTAAGAGTTAGTTGGAGTCGTTTAGGCGGTACTTTGGAACTTGGTTGCAAATAACAAGGACGAAAAACAACCTGAAAAAGAAAAGAATGTGAAAAAAAGGTGCAACACGAGGACTTCCCAGGAGGTCACCCATCCTAGTACTACTCTCGCCCAAGCACGCTTCACTGCGGAGTTCTGATGGGATCCGGTGCATTAGTGCTGGTATGATCACACCTGTCAAGTATTGCACGATCAATGTATATATGGCTTCGGCAAGAAAAGAAAGTGAAAAAGAGGTGCAACACGAGGACTTCCCAGGAGGTCACCCATCCTAGTACTACTCTCACCCGAGCACGCTTAACTGCGGAGTTCTGATGGGATCCGGTGCATTAGTGCTGGTATGATCGCACCTGTCAAGTATTGCACGATCAATGTATATATGGCTTCGGCAGCGGGTATAAGTTTCAACACTTGGGAAGACGCGGGCGAGCGACGTGACGTGGATGGTTTGGGTCCGAAAAAGCCATAGTAAGATTTAGTTGGAGTCGTTTAGGCGGTACTTTGGAACTTGGTTGCAAATAACAAGGATGAAAAACAACCTGAAAAAGAAAAGAATGTGAAAAAGAGGTGCAACACAAGGACTTCCCAGGAGGTCACCCATCCTAGTACTACTCTCCCCCAAGCGCGCTTAACTGCGGAGTTCTGATGGGATCTGGTGCATTAGTGCTGGTATGATCACACCTGTCAAGTATTGTACGATCAATGTATATATGGCTTCGGCAGCGGGTATAAGTTTCAACACTTGAGAAGACGCGGGCGAGCGACGTTACGTGGATGGTTTGGGTCCGAAAAAGCCATAGTAAGAGTTAGTTGGAATCGTTTAGGCAGTACTTTGGAACTTGGTTGCAAATAACAAGGACGAAAAAAAACCTGAAAAAGAAAAGAATGTGAAAAAGAGGTGCAACACGAGGACTTCCCAGGAGGTCACCCATCCTAGTACTACTCTCGCCCAAGCACGCTTAACTACGGAGTTCTGATGGGATCAGGTGCATTAGTGCTAGTATGATCGCACCTGTCAAGTATTGCACGATCAATGTATATATGGCTTCGGCAGCGGGTATAAGTTTCAACACTTGGGAAGACGCGGGCGAGCGACGTGACGTGGATGGTTTGGGTCCGAAAAAGCCATAGTAAGAGTTAGTTGGAGTCGTTTAGGCGGTACTTTGGAACTTGGTTGCAAATAACAAGGACGAAAAAAAACCTGAAAAAGAAAAGAATGTGAAAAAGAGGTGCAACACGAGGACTTCCCAGGAGGTCACCCATCCTAGTACTACTCTCCCCCAAGCACGCTTAACTGCGGAGTTCTGATGGGATCCAGTGCATTAGTGCTGGTATGATCGCACCTGTCAAGTATTGCACGATCAATGTATATATGGCTTCGGCAGCGGGTATAAGTTTCAACACTTGGGAAGACGCGGGCGAGCGACGTGACGTGGATGGTTTGGGTCCGAAAAAGCCATAGTAAGAGTTAGTTGGAGTCGTTTAGGCGGTACTTTGGAACTTGGTTGCAAATAACAAGGACGAAAAACAACCTGAAAAAGAAAAGAATGTGAAAAAAAGGTGCAACACAAGGACTTCCCAGGAGGTCACCCATCC
Source organism: Vigna reflexopilosa (assembly GCA_027742785.1). Taxonomy (NCBI): domain Eukaryota; kingdom Viridiplantae; phylum Streptophyta; class Magnoliopsida; order Fabales; family Fabaceae; genus Vigna; species Vigna reflexopilosa. Next base: position 19,894 of record JAFNIE010000847.1, on the reverse strand, counting down.
TAGTACTACTCTCGCCCAAGCACGCTTCACTGCGGAGTTCTGATGGGATCCGGTGCATTAGTGCTGGTATGATCACACCTGTCAAGTATTGCACGATCAATGTATATATGGCTTCGGCAAGAAAAGAAAGTGAAAAAGAGGTGCAACACGAGGACTTCCCAGGAGGTCACCCATCCTAGTACTACACTCACCCGAGCACGCTTAACTGCGGAGTTCTGATGGGATCCGGTGCATTAGTGCTGGTATGATCGCACCTGTCAAGTATTGCACGATCAATGTATATATGGCTTCGGCAGCGGGTATAAGTTTCAACACTTGGGAAGACGCGGGCGAGCGACGTGACGTGGATGGTTTGGGTCCGCAAAAGCCATAGTAAGATTTAGTTGGAGTCGTGTAGGCGGTACTTTGGAACTGGGTTGCAAATAACAAGGATGAAAAACAACCTGAAAAAGAAAAGAATGTGAAAAAGAGGTGCAACACAAGGACTTCCCAGGAGGTCACCCATCCTAGACCTACTCTCCCCCAAGCGCGCTTAACTGCGGAGTTCTGATGGGATCCGGTGCATTAGTGCTGGTATGATCACACCTGTCAAGTATTGCACGATCAATGTATATATGGCTTCGGCAGCGGGTATAAGTTTCAACACTTGAGAAGACGCGGGCGAGCGACGTTACGTGGATGGTTTGGGTCCGAAAAAGCCATAGTAAGAGTTAGTTGGAGTCGTTTAGGCGGTACTTTGGAACTTGGTTGCAAATAACAAGGACGAAAAACAACCTGAAAAAGAAAAGAATGTGAAAAAGAGGTGCAACACGAGGACTTCCCAGGAGGTCACCCATCCTATTACTACTCTCGCCCAAGAACGCTTAACTGCGGAGTTCTGATGGGATCCGGTGCATTAGTGCTGGTATGATCGCACCTGTCAAGTATTGCACGATCAATGTATATATGGCTTCGGCAGCGGGTATAAGTTTCAACACTTGGGAAGACGCGGGCGAGCGACGTGACATGGATGGTTTGGGTCCGAAAAAGCCATAGCCCAGGAGGTCACCCATCCTAGTACTACTCTCGCCCAAGCACGCTTAACTGCGGAGTTCTGATGGGATCCGGTGCATTAGTGCTGGTATGATCGCACCTGTCAAGTATTGCACGATCAATGTATATATGGCTTCGGCAGCGGGTATAAGTTTCAACACTTGGGAAGACGCGGGCGAGCGACGTGACGTGGATGGTTTGGGTCCGAAAAAGCCATAGTAAGAGTTAGTTGGAGTCGTTTAGGCAGTACTTTGGAACTTGGTTGCAAATAACAAGGACGAAAAACAACCTGAAAAAGAAAAGAATGTGAAAAAGAGGTGCAACACGAGGACTTCCCAGGAGGTCACCCATCCTAGTACTACTCTCCCCCAACCACGCTTAACTGCGGAGTTCTGATGGGATCCAGTGCATTAGTGCTGGTATGATCGTACCTGTCAAGTATTGCACGATCAATGTATATATGGCTTCGGCAGCGGGTATAAGTTTCAACACTTGGGAAGACGCGGGCGAGCGACGTGACGTGGATGGTTTGGGTCCGAAAAAGCCATAGTAAGAGTTAGTTGGAGTCGTTTAGGCGGTACTTTGGAACTTGGTTGCAAATAACAAGGACGAAAAACAACCTGAAAAAGAAAAGAATGTGAAAAAGAGGTGCAACACGAGGACTTCCCAGGAGGTCACCCATCCTAGTACTACTCTCGCCCAAGCACGCTTCACTGCGGAGTTCTGATGGGATCCAGTGCATTAGTGCTGGTATGATCGCACCTGTCAAGTATTGCACGATCAATGTATATATGGCTTCGGCAGCGGGTATAAGTTTCAACACTTGGGAAGACGCGGGCGAGCGACGTGACGTGGATGGTTTGGGTCCGAAAAAGCCATAGTAAGAGTTAGTTGGAGTCGTTTAGGCGGTACTTTGGAACTTGGTTGCAAATAACAAGGACGAAAAACAACCTGAAAAAGAAAAGAATGTGAAAAAGAGGTGCAACACGAGGACTTCCCAGGAGGTCACCCATCCTATTACTACTCTCGCCCAAGCACGCTTAACTGCGAAGTTCTGATGGGATCCGGTGCATTAGTGCTGGTATGATCGCACCTGTCAAGTATTGCACGATCAATGTATATATGGCTTCGGCAGCGGGTATAAGTTTCAACACTTGGGAAGACGCGGGCGAGCGGCGTGTCGTGGATGGTTTGGGTCCGAAAAAGCCATAGTAAGAGTTAGTTGGAGTCGTTTAGGCGGTACTTTGGAACTTGGTTGCAAATAACAAGGACGAAAAAAAACCTGAAAAAGAAAAGAATGTGAAAAAGAGGTGCAACACGAGGACTTCCCAGGAGGTCACCCATCCTATTACTACTCTCGCCCAAGCACGCTTAACTGCGAAGTTCTGATGGGATCCGGTGCATTAGTGCTGGTATGATCGCACCTGTCAAGTATTGCACGATCAATGTATATATGGCTTCGGCAGCGGGTATAAGTTTCAACACTTGGGAAGACGCGGGCGAGCGGCGTGACGTGGATGGTTTGGGTCCGAAAAAGCCATAGTAAGAGTTAGTTGGAGTCGTTTAGGCGGTACTTTGGAACTTGGTTGCAAATAACAAGGACGAAAAAAAACCTGAAAAAGAAAAGAATGTGAAAAAGAGGTGCAACACGAGGACTTCCCAGGAGGTCACCCATCCTAGTACTACTCTCGCCCAAGCACGCTTAACTACGGAGTTCTGATGGGATCCGGTGCATTAGTGCTGGTATGATCGCACCTGTCAAGTATTGCACGATCAATGTATATATGGCTTCGGCAGCGGGTATAGGTTCCAACACTTGGGAAGACGCGGGCGAGCGAGGTGACGTGGATGGTTTGGGTCCGAAAAAGCCATAGTAAGAGTTAGTTGGAGTCGTTTAGGCGGTACTTTGGAACTTGGTTGCAAATAACAAGGACGAAAAACAACCTGAAAAAGAAAAGAATGTGAAAAAGAGGTGCAACACGAGGACTTCCCAGGAAGTCACCCATCCTAGTACTACTCTCGCCCAAGCACGCTTGACTGCGGAGTTCTGATGGGATCCGGTGCATTAGTGCTGGTATGATCGCACCTGTCAAGTATTGCACGATCAATGTATATATGGCTTCGGCAGCGGGTATAAGTTTCAACACTTGGGAAGATGCGGGCGAGCGACGTGACGTGGATGGTTTGGGTCCGAAAAAGCCATAGCCCAGGAGGTCACCCATCCTAGTACTACTCTCGCCCAAGCACGCTTAACTGCGGAGTTCTGATGGGATCCGGTGCATTAGTGCTGGTATGATCGCACCTGTCAAGTATTGCACGATCAATGTATATATGGCTTCGGCAGCGGGTATAAGTTTCAACACTTGGGAAGACGCGGGCGAGCGACGTGACGTGGATGGTTTGGGTCCGAAAAAGCCATAGTAAGATTTAGTTGGAGTCGTTTAGGCGGTACTTTGGAACTTGGTTGCAAATAACAAGGACGAAAAACAACCTGAAAAAGAAAAGCATGTGAAAAAGAGGTGCAACACGAGGACTTCCCAGGAGGTCACCCATCCTAGAACTACTCTCCCCCAAGCACGCTTAACTGCGGAGTTTTGATGGGATCCGGTGCATTAGTGCTGGTATGATCGCACCTGTCAAGTATTGCACGATCAATGTATATATGGCTTCGGCAGCGGGTATAAGTTTCAACACTTGGGAAGATGCGGGCGAGCGACGTGACGTGGATGGTTTGGGTCCGAAAAAGCCATAGCCCAGGAGGTCACCCATCCTAGTACTACTCTCGCCCAAGCACGCTTAACTGCGGAGTTCTGATGGGATCCGGTGCATTAGTGCTGGTATGATCGCACCTGTCAAGTATTGCACGATCAATGTATATATGGCTTCGGCAGCGGGTATAAGTTTCAACACTTGGGAAGACGCGGGCGAGCGACGTGACGTGGATGGTTTGGGTCCGAAATAGCCATAGTAAGAGTTAGTTGGAGTCGTTTAGGCGGTACTTTGGAACTTGGTTGCAAATAACAAGGACGAAAAACAACCTGAAAAAGAAAAGAATGTGAAAAAGAGGTGCAACACGAGGACTTCCTAGGAGGTCACCCATCCTAGTACTACTCTCCCCCGAGCACGCTTAACTGCGGAGTTCTGATGGGATCCGGTGCATTAGTGCTGGTATGATCGCACCTGTCAAGTATTGCACGATCAATGTATATATGGATTCGGCAGCGGGTATAAGTTTCAACACTTGGGAAGACGCGGGCGAGCGACGTGACGTGGATGGTTTGGGTCCGAAAAAGCCATAGTAAGAGTTAGTTGGAGTCGTTTAGGCGGTACTTTGGAACTTGGTTGCAAATAACAAGGACGAAAAACAACCTGAAAAAGAAAAGAATGTGAAAAAGAGGTGCAACACGAGGACTTCCCAGGAGGTCACCCATCCTAGTACTACACTCGCCCAAGCACGCTTAGCTGCGGAGTTCTGATGGGATCCGGTCCATTAGTGCTGGTATGATCGCACCTGTCAAGTATTGCACGATCAATGTATATATGGCTTCGGCAGCGGGTATAAGTTTCAACACTTGGGAAGACGCGGGCGAGCGACGTGACGTGGATGGTTTGGGTCCGAAAAAGCCATAGTAAGATTTAGTTGGAGTCGTTTAGGCGGTACTTTGGAACTTGGTTGCAAATAACAAGGACGAAAAACAACCTGAAAAAGAAAAGAATGTGAAAAAGAGGTGCAACACGAGGACTTCCCAGGAGGTCACCCATCCTATTACTACACTCGCCCAAGCACGCTTAACTACGAAGTTGTGATGGGATCCGGTGCATTAGTGCTGGTATGATCGCACCTGTCAAGTATTGCACGATCAATGTATATATTGCTTCGGCAGCGGGTATAAGTTTCAACACTTGGGAAGACGCGGGCGAGCGACGTGACGTGGATGGTTTGGGTCCGAAAAAGCCAGAGTAAGAGTTAGTTGGAGTCGTTTAGGCGGTACTTTGGAACTTGGTTGCAAATAACAAGGACGAAAAACAACCTGAAAAAGAAAAGAATGTGAAAAAGAGGTGCAACACGAGGACTTCCCAGGAGGTCACCCATCCTATTACTACACTCGCCCAAGCACGCTTAACTACGAAGTTCTAATGGGATCCGGTGCATTAGTGCTGGTATGATCGCACCTGTCAAGTATTGCACGATCAATGTATATATGGCTTCGGCAGCGGGTATAAGTTTCAACACTTGGGAAGACGCGGGCGAGCGACGTGACGTGGATGGTTTGGGTCCGAAAAAGCCATAGTAAGAGTTAATTGGAGTCGTTTAGGCGGTACTTTGGAACTTGGTTGCAAATAACAAGGACGAAAAACAACCTGAAAAAGAAAAGAATGTGAAAAAGAGGTGCAACACGAGGAGTGCATTAGTGCTGGTATGATCGCACCTGTCAAGTATTGCACGATCAATGTATATATGGCTTCGGCAGCGGGTATAAGTTTCAACACTTGGGAAGACGCGGGCGTGCGACGTGACGTGGATGGTTTGGGTCCGAAAAAGCCATAGCCCAGGAGGTCACCCATCCTAGTACTACTCTCCCCCAAGCACGCTTAACTGCGGAGTTCTGATGGGATCCGGTGCATTAGTGCTGGTATGATCGCACCTGTCAAGTATTGCACGATCAATGTATATATGGATTCGGCAGCGGGTATAAGTTTCAACACTTGGGAAGACGCGGGCGAGCGACGTGACGTGGATGGTTTGGGTCCGAAAAAGCCATAGTAAGAGTTAGTTGGAGTCGTTTAGGCGGTACTTTGGAACTTGGTTGCAAATAACAAGGACGAAAAACAACCTGAAAAAGAAAAGAATGTGAAAAAGAGGTGCAACACGAGGACTTCCCAGGAGGTCACCCATCCTAGTACTACACTCGCCCAAGCACGCTTAGCTGCGGAGTTCTGATGGGATCCGGTCCATTAGTGCTGGTATGATCGCACCTGTCAAGTATTGCACGATCAATGTATATATGGCTTCGGCAGCGGGTATAAGTTTCAACACTTGGGAAGACGCGGGCGAGCGACGTGACGTGGATGGTTTGGGTCCGAAAAAGCCATAGTAAGATTTAGTTGGAGTCGTTTAGGCGGTACTTTGGAACTTGGTTGCAAATAACAAGGACGAAAAACAACCTGAAAAAGAAAAGAATGTGAAAAAAAGGTGCAACACGAGGACTTCCCAGGAGGTCACCCATCCTATTACTACACTCGCCCAAGCACGCTTAACTACGAAGTTGTGATGGGATCCGGTGCATTAGTGCTGGTATGATCGCACCTGTCAAGTATTGCACGATCAATGTATATATTGCTTCGGCAGCGGGTATAAGTTTCAACACTTGGGAAGACGCGGGCGAGCGACGTGACGTGGATGGTTTGGGTCCGAAAAAGCCAGAGTAAGAGTTAGTTGGAGTCGTTTAGGCGGTACTTTGGAACTTGGTTGCAAATAACAAGGACGAAAAACAACCTGAAAAAGAAAAGAATGTGAAAAAGAGGTGCAACACGAGGACTTCCCAGGAGGTCACCCATCCTATTACTACACTCGCCCAAGCACGCTTAACTACGAAGTTCTGATGGGATCCGGTGCATTAGTGCTGGTATGATCGCACCTGTCAAGTATTGCACGATCAATGTATATATGGCTTCGGCAGCGGGTATAAGTTTCAACACTTGGGAAGACGCGGGCGAGCGACGTGACGTGGATGGTTTGGGTCCGAAAAAGCCATAGTAAGAGTTAATTGGAGTCGTTTAGGCGGTACTTTGGAACTTGGTTGCAAATAACAAGGACGAAAAACAACCTGAAAAAGAAAAGAATGTGAAAAAGAGGTGCAACACGAGGAGTGCATTAGTGCTGGTATGATCGCACCTGTCAAGTATTGCACGATCAATGTATATATGGCTTCGGCAGCGGGTATAAGTTTCAACACTTGGGAAGACGCGGGCGAGCGACGTGACGTGGATGGTTTGGGTCCGAAAAAGCCATAGTAAGAGTTAGTTGGAGTCGTTTAGGCGGTACTTTGGAACTTGGTTGCAAATAACAAGGACGAAAAACAACCTGAAAAAGAAAAGAATGTGAAAAAGAGGTGCAACACGAGGACTTCCCAGGAGGTCACCCATCCTATTACTACTCTCGCCCAAGCACGCTTAACTGCGAAGTTCTGATGGGATCCGGTGCATTAGTGCTGGTATGATCGCACCTGTCAAGTATTGCACGATCAATGTATATATGGCTTCGGCAGCGGGTATAAGTTTCAACACTTGGGAAGACGCGGGCGAGCGGCGTGTCGTGGATGGTTTGGGTCCGAAAAAGCCATAGTAAGAGTTAGTTGGAGTCGTTTAGGCGGTACTTTGGAACTTGGTTGCAAATAACAAGGACGAAAAAAAACCTGAAAAAGAAAAGAATGTGAAAAAGAGGTGCAACACGAGGACTTCCCAGGAGGTCACCCATCCTATTACTACTCTCGCCCAAGCACGCTTAACTGCGAAGTTCTGATGGGATCCGGTGCATTAGTGCTGGTATGATCGCACCTGTCAAGTATTGCACGATCAATGTATATATGGCTTCGGCAGCGGGTATAAGTTTCAACACTTGGGAAGACGCGGGCGAGCGGCGTGACGTGGATGGTTTGGGTCCGAAAAAGCCATAGTAAGAGTTAGTTGGAGTCGTTTAGGCGGTACTTTGGAACTTGGTTGCAAATAACAAGGACGAAAAAAAACCTGAAAAAGAAAAGAATGTGAAAAAGAGGTGCAACACGAGGACTTCCCAGGAGGTCACCCATCCTAGTACTACTCTCGCCCAAGCACGCTTAACTACGGAGTTCTGATGGGATCCGGTGCATTAGTGCTGGTATGATCGCACCTGTCAAGTATTGCACGATCAATGTATATATGGCTTCGGCAGCGGGTATAGGTTCCAACACTTGGGAAGACGCGGGCGAGCGAGGTGACGTGGATGGTTTGGGTCCGAAAAAGCCATAGTAAGAGTTAGTTGGAGTCGTTTAGGCGGTACTTTGGAACTTGGTTGCAAATAACAAGGACGAAAAACAACCTGAAAAAGAAAAGAATGTGAAAAAGAGGTGCAACACGAGGACTTCCCAGGAAGTCACCCATCCTAGTACTACTCTCGCCCAAGCACGCTTGACTGCGGAGTTCTGATGGGATCCGGTGCATTAGTGCTGGTATGATCGCACCTGTCAAGTATTGCACGATCAATGTATATATGGCTTCGGCAGCGGGTATAAGTTTCAACACTTGGGAAGATGCGGGCGAGCGACGTGACGTGGATGGTTTGGGTCCGAAAAAGCCATAGCCCAGGAGGTCACCCATCCTAGTACTACTCTCGCCCAAGCACGCTTAACTGCGGAGTTCTGATGGGATCCGGTGCATTAGTGCTGGTATGATCGCACCTGTCAAGTATTGCACGATCAATGTATATATGGCTTCGGCAGCGGGTATAAGTTTCAACACTTGGGAAGACGCGGGCGAGCGACGTGACGTGGATGGTTTGGGTCCGAAAAAGCCATAGTAAGATTTAGTTGGAGTCGTTTAGGCGGTACTTTGGAACTTGGTTGCAAATAACAAGGACGAAAAACAACCTGAAAAAGAAAAGCATGTGAAAAAGAGGTGCAACACGAGGACTTCCCAGGAGGTCACCCATCCTAGAACTACTCTCCCCCAAGCACGCTTAACTGCGGAGTTTTGATGGGATCCGGTGCATTAGTGCTGGTATGATCGCACCTGTCAAGTATTGCACGATCAATGTATATATGGCTTCGGCAGCGGGTATAAGTTTCAACACTTGGGAAGATGCGGGCGAGCGACGTGACGTGGATGGTTTGGGTCCGAAAAAGCCATAGCCCAGGAGGTCACCCATCCTAGTACTACTCTCGCCCAAGCACGCTTAACTGCGGAGTTCTGATGGGATCCGGTGCATTAGTGCTGGTATGATCGCACCTGTCAAGTATTGCACGATCAATGTATATATGGCTTCGGCAGCGGGTATAAGTTTCAACACTTGGGAAGACGCGGGCGAGCGACGTGACGTGGATGGTTTGGGTCCGAAATAGCCATAGTAAGAGTTAGTTGGAGTCGTTTAGGCGGTACTTTGGAACTTGGTTGCAAATAACAAGGACGAAAAACAACCTGAAAAAGAAAAGAATGTGAAAAAGAGGTGCAACACGAGGACTTCCTAGGAGGTCACCCATCCTAGTACTACTCTCCCCCGAGCACGCTTAACTGCGGAGTTCTGATGGGATCCGGTGCATTAGTGCTGGTATGATCGCACCTGTCAAGTATTGCACGATCAATGTATATATGGATTCGGCAGCGGGTATAAGTTTCAACACTTGGGAAGACGCGGGCGAGCGACGTGACGTGGATGGTTTGGGTCCGAAAAAGCCATAGTAAGAGTTAGTTGGAGTCGTTTAGGCGGTACTTTGGAACTTGGTTGCAAATAACAAGGACGAAAAACAACCTGAAAAAGAAAAGAATGTGAAAAAGAGGTGCAACACGAGGACTTCCCAGGAGGTCACCCATCCTAGTACTACACTCGCCCAAGCACGCTTAGCTGCGGAGTTCTGATGGGATCCGGTCCATTAGTGCTGGTATGATCGCACCTGTCAAGTATTGCACGATCAATGTATATATGGCTTCGGCAGCGGGTATAAGTTTCAACACTTGGGAAGACGCGGGCGAGCGACGTGACGTGGATGGTTTGGGTCCGAAAAAGCCATAGTAAGATTTAGTTGGAGTCGTTTAGGCGGTACTTTGGAACTTGGTTGCAAATAACAAGGACGAAAAACAACCTGAAAAAGAAAAGAATGTGAAAAAGAGGTGCAACACGAGGACTTCCCAGGAGGTCACCCATCCTATTACTACACTCGCCCAAGCACGCTTAACTACGAAGTTGTGATGGGATCCGGTGCATTAGTGCTGGTATGATCGCACCTGTCAAGTATTGCACGATCAATGTATATATTGCTTCGGCAGCGGGTATAAGTTTCAACACTTGGGAAGACGCGGGCGAGCGACGTGACGTGGATGGTTTGGGTCCGAAAAAGCCAGAGTAAGAGTTAGTTGGAGTCGTTTAGGCGGTACTTTGGAACTTGGTTGCAAATAACAAGGACGAAAAACAACCTGAAAAAGAAAAGAATGTGAAAAAGAGGTGCAACACGAGGACTTCCCAGGAGGTCACCCATCCTATTACTACACTCGCCCAAGCACGCTTAACTACGAAGTTCTGATGGGATCCGGTGCATTAGTGCTGGTATGATCGCACCTGTCAAGTATTGCACGATCAATGTATATATGGCTTCGGCAGCGGGTATAAGTTTCAACACTTGGGAAGACGCGGGCGAGCGACGTGACGTGGATGGTTTGGGTCCGAAAAAGCCATAGTAAGAGTTAATTGGAGTCGTTTAGGCGGTACTTTGGAACTTGGTTGCAAATAACAAGGACGAAAAACAACCTGAAAAAGAAAAGAATGTGAAAAAGAGGTGCAACACGAGGAGTGCATTAGTGCTGGTATGATCGCACCTGTCAAGTATTGCACGATCAATGTATATATGGCTTCGGCAGCGGGTATAAGTTTCAACACTTGGGAAGACGCGGGCGAGCGACGTGACGTGGATGGTTTGGGTCCGAAAAAGCCATAGCCCAGGAGGTCACCCATCCTAGTACTACTCTCCCCCAAGCACGCTTAACTGCGGAGTTCTGATGGGATCCGGTGCATTAGTGCTGGTATGATCGCACCTGTCAAGTATTGCACGATCAATGTATATATGGATTCGGCAGCGGGTATAAGTTTCAACACTTGGGAAGACGCGGGCGAGCGACGTGACGTGGATGGTTTGGGTCCGAAAAAGCCATAGTAAGAGTTAGTTGGAGTCGTTTAGGCGGTACTTTGGAACTTGGTTGCAAATAACAAGGACGAAAAACAACCTGAAAAAGAAAAGAATGTGAAAAAGAGGTGCAACACGAGGACTTCCCAGGAGGTCACCCATCCTAGTACTACACTCGCCCAAGCACGCTTAGCTGCGGAGTTCTGATGGGATCCGGTCCATTAGTGCTGGTATGATCGCACCTGTCAAGTATTGCACGATCAATGTATATATGGCTTCGGCAGCGGGTATAAGTTTCAACACTTGGGAAGACGCGGGCGAGCGACGTGACGTGGATGGTTTGGGTCCGAAAAAGCCATAGTAAGATTTAGTTGGAGTCGTTTAGGCGGTACTTTGGAACTTGGTTGCAAATAACAAGGACGAAAAACAACCTGAAAAAGAAAAGAATGTGAAAAAAAGGTGCAACACGAGGACTTCCCAGGAGGTCACCCATCCTATTACTACACTCGCCCAAGCACGCTTAACTACGAAGTTGTGATGGGATCCGGTGCATTAGTGCTGGTATGATCGCACCTGTCAAGTATTGCACGATCAATGTATATATTGCTTCGGCAGCGGGTATAAGTTTCAACACTTGGGAAGACGCGGGCGAGCGACGTGACGTGGATGGTTTGGGTCCGAAAAAGCCAGAGTAAGAGTTAGTTGGAGTCGTTTAGGCGGTACTTTGGAACTTGGTTGCAAATAACAAGGACGAAAAACAACCTGAAAAAGAAAAGAATGTGAAAAAGAGGTGCAACACGAGGACTTCCCAGGAGGTCACCCATCCTATTACTACACTCGCCCAAGCACGCTTAACTACGAAGTTCTGATGGGATCCGGTGCATTAGTGCTGGTATGATCGCACCTGTCAAGTATTGCACGATCAATGTATATATGGCTTCGGCAGCGGGTATAAGTTTCAACACTTGGGAAGACGCGGGCGAGCGACGTGACGTGGATGGTTTGGGTCCGAAAAAGCCATAGTAAGAGTTAATTGGAGTCGTTTAGGCGGTACTTTGGAACTTGGTTGCAAATAACAAGGACGAAAAACAACCTGAAAAAGAAAAGAATGTGAAAAAGAGGTGCAACACGAGGAGTGCATTAGTGCTGGTATGATCGCACCTGTCAAGTATTGCACGATCAATGTATATATGGCTTCGGCAGCGGGTATAAGTTTCAACACTTGGGAAGACGCGGGCGAGCGACGTGACGTGGATGGTTTGGGTCCGAAAAAGCCATAGCCCAGGAGGTCACCCATCCTAGTACTACTCTCCCCCAAGCACGCTTAACTGCGGAGTTCTGATGGGATCCGGTGCATTAGTGCTGGTATGATCGCACCTGTCAAGTATTGCACGATCAATGTATATATGGATTCGGCAGCGGGTATAAGTTTCAACACTTGGGAAGACGCGGGCGAGCGACGTGACGTGGATGGTTTGGGTCCGAAAAAGCCATAGTAAGAGTTAGTTGGAGTCGTTTAGGCGGTACTTTGGAACTTGGTTGCAAATAACAAGGACGAAAAACAACCTGAAAAAGAAAAGAATGTGAAAAAGAGGTGCAACACGAGGACTTCCCAGGAGGTCACCCATCCTAGTACTACACTCGCCCAAGCACGCTTAGCTGCGGAGTTCTGATGGGATCCGGTCCATTAGTGCTGGTATGATCGCACCTGTCAAGTATTGCACGATCAATGTATATATGGCTTCGGCAGCGGGTATAAGTTTCAACACTTGGGAAGACGCGGGCGAGCGACGTGACGTGGATGGTTTGGGTCCGAAAAAGCCATAGTAAGATTTAGTTGGAGTCGTTTAGGCGGTACTTTGGAACTTGGTTGCAAATAACAAGGACGAAAAACAACCTGAAAAAGAAAAGAATGTGAAAAAAAGGTGCAACACGAGGACTTCCCAGGAGGTCACCCATCCTATTACTACACTCGCCCAAGCACGCTTAACTACGAAGTTGTGATGGGATCCGGTGCATTAGTGCTGGTATGATCGCACCTGTCAAGTATTGCACGATCAATGTATATATTGCTTCGGCAGCGGGTATAAGTTTCAACACTTGGGAAGACGCGGGCGAGCGACGTGACGTGGATGGTTTGGGTCCGAAAAAGCCAGAGTAAGAGTTAGTTGGAGTCGTTTAGGCAGTACTTTGGAACTTGGTTGCAAATAACAAGGACGAAAAACAACCTGAAAAAGAAAAGAATGTGAAAAAGAGGTGCAACACGAGGACTTCCCAGGAGGTCACCCATCCTATTACTACACTCGCCCAAGCACGCTTAACTACGAAGTTCTGATGGGATCCGGTGCATTAGTGCTGGTATGATCGCACCTGCCAAGTATTGCACGATCAATGTATATATGGCTTCGGCAGCGGGTATAAGTTTCAACACTTGGGAAGACGCGGGCGAGCGACGTGACGTGGATGGTTTGGGTCCGAAAAAGCCATAGTAAGAGTTAATTGGAGTCGTTTAGGCGGTACTTTGGAACTTGGTTGCAAATAACAAGGACGAAAAACAACCTGAAAAAGAAAAGAATGTGAAAAAGAGGTGCAACACGAGGAGTGCATTAGTGCTGGTATGATCGCACCTGTCAGGTATTGCACGATCAATGTATATATGGCTTCGGCAGCGGGTATAAGTTTCAACACTTGGGAAGACGCGGGCGAGCGACGTGACGTGGATGGTTTGGGTCCGAAAAAGCCATAGCCCAGGAGGTCACCCATCCTAGTACTACTCTCCCCCCAGCACGCTTAACTGCGGAGTTCTGATGGGATCCGGTGCATTAGTGCTGGTATGATCGCACCTGTCAAGTATTGCACGATCAATGTATATATGGATTCGGCAGCGGGTATAAGTTTCAACACTTGGGAAGACGCGGGCGAGCGACGTGACGTGGATGGTTTGGGTCCGAAAAAGCCATAGTAAGAGTTAGTTGGAGTCGTTTAGGCGGTACTTTGGAACTTGGTTGCAAATAACAAGGACGAAAAACAACCTGAAAAAGAAAAGAATGTGAAAAAGAGGTGCAACACGAGGACTTCCCAGGAGGTCACCCATCCTAGTACTACACTCGCCCAAGCACGCTTAGCTGCGGAGTTCTGATGGGATCCGGTCCATTAGTGCTGGTATGATCGCACCTGTCAAGTATTGCACGATCAATGTATATATGGCTTCGGCAGCGGGTATAAGTTTCAACACTTGGGAAGACGCGGGCGAGCGACGTGACGTGGATGGTTTGGGTCCGAAAAAGCCATAGTAAGATTTAGTTGGAGTCGTTTAGGCGGTACTTTGGAACTTGGTTGCAAATAACAAGGACGAAAAACAACCTGAAAAAGAAAAGAATGTGAAAAAGAGGTGCAACACGAGGACTTCCCAGGAGGTCACCCATCCTAGTACTACTCTCGCCCAAGCACGCTTAACTACGGAGTTCTGATGGGATCCGGTGCATTAGTGCTGGTATGATCGCACCTGTCAAGTATTGCACGATCAATGTATATATGGCTTCGGCAGCGGGTATAAGTTTCAACACTTGGGAAGACGCGGGCGAGCGACGTGACGTGGATGGTTTGGGTCCGAAAAAGCCATAGTAAGAGTTAGTTGGAGTCGTTTAGGCGGTACTTTGGAACTTGGTTGCAAATAACAAGGACGAAAAAAAACCTGAAAAAGAAAAGAATGTGAAAAAGAGGTGCAACACGAGGACTTCCCAGGAGGTCACCCATCCTAGTACTACTCTCCCCCAAGCACGCTTAACTGCGGAGTTCTGATGGGATCCAGTGCATTAGTGCTGGTATGATCGCACCTGTCAAGTATTGCACGATCAATGTATATATGGCTGCGGCAGCGGGTATAAGTTTCAACACTTGGGAAGACGCGGGCGAGCGACGTGACGTGGATGGTTTGGGTCCGAAAAAGCCATAGTAAGAGTTAGTTGGAGTCGTTTAGGCGGTACTTTGGAACTTGGTTGCAAATAACAAGGACGAAAAACAACCTGAAAAAGAAAAGAATGTGAAAAAGAGGTGCAACACGAGGACTTCCCAGGAGGTCACCCATCCTATTACTACTCTCGCCCAAGCACGCTTAACTGCGAAGTTCTGATGGGATCCGGTGCATTAGTGCTGGTATGATCGCACCTGTCAAGTATTGCACGATCAATGTATATATGGCTTCGGCAGCGGGTATAAGTTTCAACACTTGGGAAGACGCGGGCGAGCGGCGTGTCGTGGATGGTTTGGGTCCGAAAAAGCCATAGTAAGAGTTAGTTGGAGTCGTTTAGGCGGTACTTTGGAACTTGGTTGCAAATAACAAGGACGAAAAAAAACCTGAAAAAGAAAAGAATGTGAAAAAGAGGTGCAACACGAGGACTTCCCAGGAGGTCACCCAACCTATTACTACTCTCGCCCAAGCACGCTTAACTGCGAAGTTCTGATGGGATCCGGTGCATTAGTGCTGGTATGATCGCACCTGTCAAGTATTGCACGATCAATGTATATATGGCTTCGGCAGCGGGTATAAGTTTCAACACTTGGGAAGACGCGGGCGAGCGGCGTGACGTGGATGGTTTGGGTCCGAAAAAGCCATAGTAAGAGTTAGTTGGAGTCGTTTAGGCGGTACTTTGGAACTTGGTTGCAAATAACAAGGACGAAAAAAAACCTGAAAAAGAAAAGAATGTGAAAAAGAGGTGCAACACGAGGACTTCCCAGGAGGTCACCCATCCTAGTACTACTCTCGCCCAAGCACGCTTAACTACGGAGTTCTGATGGGATCCGGTGCATTAGTGCTGGTATGATCGCACCTGTCAAGTATTGCACGATCAATGTATATATGGCTTCGGCAGCGGGTATAGGTTCCAACACTTGGGAAGACGCGGGCGAGCGAGGTGACGTGGATGGTTTGGGTCCGAAAAAGCCATAGTAAGAGTTAGTTGGAGTCGTTTAGGCGGTACTTTGGAACTTGGTTGCAAATAACAAGGACGAAAAACAACCTGAAAAAGAAAAGAATGTGAAAAAGAGGTGCAACACGAGGAGTGCATTAGTGCTGGTATGATCGCACCTGTCAAGTATTGCACGATCAATGTATATATGGCTTCGGCAGCGGGTATAAGTTTCAACACTTGGGAAGACGCGGGCGTGCGACGTGACGTGGATGGTTTGGGTCCGAAAAAGCCATAGCCCAGGAGGTCACCCATCCTAGTACTACTCTCGCCCAAGCACGCTTAACTGCGGAGTTCTGATGGGATCCGGTGCATTAGTGCTGGTATGATCGCACCTGTCAAGTATTGCACGATCAATGTATATATGGCTTCGGCAGCGGGTATAAGTTTCAACACTTGGGAAGACGCGGGCGAGCGACGTGACGTGGATGGTTTGGGTCCGAAAAAGCCATAGTAAGAGTTAGTTGGAGTCGTTTAGGCGGTACTTTGGAACTTGGTTGCAAATAACAAGGACGAAAAACAACCTGAAAAAGAAAAGAATGTGAAAAAGAGGTGCAACACGAGGACTTCCCAGGAGGTCACCCATCCTAGTACTACACTCGCCCAAGCACGCTTAGCTGCGGAGTTCTGATGGGATCCGGTGCATTAGTGCTGGTATGATCGCACCTGTCAAGTATTGCACGATCAATGTATATATGGCTTCGGCAGCGGGTATAAGTTTCAACACTTGGGAAGACGCGGGCGAGCGACGTGACGTGGATGGTTTGGGTCCGAAAAAGCCATAGTAAGATTTAGTTGGAGTCGTTTAGGCGGTACTTTGGAACTTGGTTGCAAATAACAAGGACGAAAAACAACCTGAAAAAGAAAAGAATGTGAAAAAAAGGTGCAACACGAGGACTTCCCAGGAGGTCACCCATCCTATTACTACACTCGCCCAAGCACGCTTAACTACGAAGTTGTGATGGGATCCGGTGCATTAGTGCTGGTATGATCGCACCTGTCAAGTATTGCACGATCAATGTATATATGGCTTCGGCAGCGGGTATAAGTTTCAACACTTGGGAAGACGCGGGCGAGCGACGTGACGTGGATGGTTTGGGTCCGAAAAAGCCATAGTAAGAGTTAGTTGGAGTCGTTTAGGCGGTACTTTGGAACTTGGTTGCAAATAACAAGGACGAAAAACAACCTGAAAAAGAAAAGAATGTGAAAAAGAGGTGCAACACGAGGACTTCCCAGGAGGTCACCCATCCTATTACTACTCTCGCCCAAGCACGCTTAACTGCGGAGTTCTGATGGGATCCGGTGCATTAGTGCTGGTATGATCGCACCTGTCAAGTATTGCACGATCAATGTATATATGGCTTCGGCAGCGGGTATAAGTTTCAACACTTGGGAAGACGCGGGCGAGCGACGTGACGTGGATGGTTTGGGTCCGAAAAAGCCATAGTAAGAGTTAGTTGGAGTCGTTTAGGCGGTACTTTGGAACTTGGTTGCAAATAACAAGGACGAAAAACAACCTGAAAAAGAAAAGAATGTGAAAAAGAGGTGCAACACGAGGAGTGCATTAGTGCTGGTATGATCGCACCTGTCAAGTATTGCACGATCAATGTATATATGGCTTCGGCAGCGGGTATAAGTTTCAACACTTGGGAAGACGCGGGCGAGCGACGTGACGTGGATGGTTTGGGTCCGAAAAGAGCCATAGCCCAGGAGGTCACCCATCCTAGTACTACTCTCCCCCAAGCACGCTTAACTGCGGAGTTCTGATGGGATCCGGTGCATTAGTGCTGGTATGATCGCACCTGTCAAGTATTGCACGATCAATGTATATATGGCTTCGGCAGCGGGTATAAGTTTCAACACTTGGGAAGACGCGGGCGAGCGACGTGACGTGGATGGTTTGGGTCCGAAAAAGCCATAGTAAGAGTTAGTTGGAGTCGTTTAGGCGGTACTTTGGAACTTGGTTGCAAATAACAAGGACGAAAAACAACCTGAAAAAGAAAAGAATGTGAAAAAGAGGTGCAACACGAGGACTTCCCAGGAGGTCACCCATCCTAGTACTACACTCGCCCAAGCACGCTTAGCTGCGGAGTTCTGATGGGATCCGGTGCATTAGTGCTGGTATGATCGCACCTGTCAAGTATTGCACGATCAATGTATATATGGCTTCGGCAGCGGGTATAAGTTTCAACACTTGGGAAGACGCGGGCGAGCGACGTGACGTGGATGGTTTGGGTCCGAAAAAGCCATAGTAAGAGTTAGTTGGAGTCGTTTAGGCGGTACTTTGGAACTTGGTTGCAAATAACAAGGACGAAAAACAACCTGAAAAAGAAAAGAATGTGAAAAAGAGGTGCAACACGAGGACTTCCCAGGAGGTCACCCATCCTATTACTACACTCGCCCAAGCACGCTTAACTACGAAGTTGTGATGGGATCCGGTGCATTAGTGCTGGTATGATCGCACCTGTCAAGTATTGCACGATCAATGTATATATGGCTTCGGCAGCGGGTATAAGTTTCAACACTTGGGAAGACGCGGGCGAGCGACGTGACGTGGATGGTTTGGGTCCGAAAAAGCCATAGTAAGAGTTAGTTGGAGTCGTTTAGGCGGTACTTTGGAACTTGGTTGCAAATAACAAGGACGAAAAACAACCTGAAAAAGAAAAGAATGTGAAAAAGAGGTGCAACACGAGGACTTCCCAGGAGGTCACCCATCCTAGTACTACTCTCGCCCAAGCACGCTTAACTGCGGAGTTCTGATGGGATCCGGTGCATTAGTGCTGGTATGATCGCACCTGCCAAGTATTGCACGATCAATGTATATATGGCTTCGGCAGCGGGTATAAGTTTCAACACTTGGGAAGACGCGGGCGAGCGACGTGACGTGGATGGTTTGGGTCCGAAAAAGCCATAGTAAGAGTTAATTGGAGTCGTTTAGGCGGTACTTTGGAACTTGGTTGCAAATAACAAGGACGAAAAACAACCTGAAAAAGAAAAGAATGTGAAAAAGAGGTGCAACACGAGGAGTGCATTAGTGCTGGTATGATCGCACCTGTCAGGTATTGCACGATCAATGTATATATGGCTTCGGCAGCGGGTATAAGTTTCAACACTTGGGAAGACGCGGGCGAGCGACGTGACGTGGATGGTTTGGGTCCGAAAAAGCCATAGCCCAGGAGGTCACCCATCCTAGTACTACTCTCCCCCCAGCACGCTTAACTGCGGAGTTCTGATGGGATCCGGTGCATTAGTGCTGGTATGATCGCACCTGTCAAGTATTGCACGATCAATGTATATATGGATTCGGCAGCGGGTATAAGTTTCAACACTTGGGAAGACGCGGGCGAGCGACGTGACGTGGATGGTTTGGGTCCGAAAAAGCCATAGTAAGAGTTAGTTGGAGTCGTTTAGGCGGTACTTTGGAACTTGGTTGCAAATAACAAGGACGAAAAACAACCTGAAAAAGAAAAGAATGTGAAAAAGAGGTGCAACACGAGGACTTCCCAGGAGGTCACCCATCCTAGTACTACACTCGCCCAAGCACGCTTAGCTGCGGAGTTCTGATGGGATCCGG
Source organism: Vigna reflexopilosa (assembly GCA_027742785.1). Classification (NCBI taxonomy): domain Eukaryota; kingdom Viridiplantae; phylum Streptophyta; class Magnoliopsida; order Fabales; family Fabaceae; genus Vigna; species Vigna reflexopilosa. The sequence continues at coordinate 452 of JAFNIE010000847.1, read as the reverse complement.
GTCCATTAGTGCTGGTATGATCGCACCTGTCAAGTATTGCACGATCAATGTATATATGGCTTCGGCAGCGGGTATAAGTTTCAACACTTGGGAAGACGCGGGCGAGCGACGTGACGTGGATGGTTTGGGTCCGAAAAAAGCCATAGTAAGATTTAGTTGGAGTCGTTTAGGCGGTACTTTGGAACTTGGTTGCAAATAACAAGGACGAAAAACAACCTGAAAAAGAAAAGAATGTGAAAAAGAGGTGCAACACGAGGACTTCCCAGGAGGTCACCCATCCTAGTACTACTCTCGCCCCAAGCACGCTTAACTACGGAGTTCTGATGGGATCCGGTGCATTAGTGCTGGTATGATCGCACCTGTCAAGTATTGCACGATCAATATATATATGGCTTCGGCAGCGGGTATAAGTTTCAACACTTGGGAAGACGCGGGCGAGCGACGTGACGTGG
>JAFNIE010000846.1:0-23415 GCA_027742785.1 Vigna reflexopilosa | reverse complement strand
TAAAGAGTGCATTCCAACCATCAAATCTCAAAAACCAAGACTTTCAAAATTTCCCAAATCTTGGCACCATGCACCGACCTAGCCAAGTCTCACCCACAAACTTGGCAAGCTTGAAAACCAACCAAAATGAAAAATTTCTTGCACCAAGATTTTTACACTAGCCATTTGGTGATATAAAGAGTGCATTCCAACCATCAAATCTCAAAAACCAAGACTTTCAAAATTTCCCAAATCTTGGCACCATGCACCGACCTAGCCAAGTCTCACCCACAAACTTGGCAAGCTTGAAAACCAACCAAAATGAAAAATTTCTTGCACCAAGATTTTTACACTAGCCATTTGGTGATATAAAGAGTGCATTCCAACCATCAAATCTCAAAAACCAAGACTTTCAAAATTTCCCAAATCTTGGCACCATGCACCGACCTAGCCAAGTCTCACCCACAAACTTGGCAAGCTTGAAAACCAACCAAAATGAAAAATTTCTTGCACCAAGATTTTTACACTAGCCATTTGGTGATATAAAGAGTGCATTCCAACCATCAAATCTCAAAAACCAAGACTTTCAAAATTTCCCAAATCTTGGCACCATGCACCGACTTAGCCAAGTCTCACCCACAAACTTGGCAAGCTTGAAAACCAACCAAAATGAAAAATTTCTTGCACCAAGATTTTTACACTAGCCATTTGGTGATATAAAGAGTGCATTCCAACCATCAAATCTCAAAAACCAAGACTTTCAAAATTTCCCAAATCTTGGCACCATGCACCGACCTAGCCAAGTCTCACCCACAAACTTGGCAAGCTTGAAAACCAACCAAAATGAAAAATTTCTTGCACCAAGATTTTTACACTAGCCATTTGGTGATATAAAGAGTGCATTCCAACCATCAAATCTCAAAAACCAAGACTTTCAAAATTTCCCAAATCTTGGCACCATGCACCGACTTAGCCAAGTCTCACCCACAAACTTGGCAAGCTTGAAAACCAACCAAAATGAAAAATTTCTTGCACCAAGATTTTTACACTAGCCATTTGGTGATATAAAGAGTGCATTCCAACCATCAAATCTCAAAAACCAAGACTTTCAAAATTTCCCAAATCTTGGCACCATGCACCGACCTAGCCAAGTCTCACCCACAAACTTGGCAAGCTTGAAAACCAACCAAAATGAAAAATTTCTTGCACCAAGATTTTTACACTAGCCATTTGGTGATATAAAGAGTGCATTCCAACCATCAAATCTCAAAAACCAAGACTTTCAAAATTTCCCAAATCTTGGCACCATGCACCGACCTAGCCAAGTCTCACCCACAAACTTGGCAAGCTTGAAAACCAACCAAAATGAAAAATTTCTTGCACCAAGATTTTTACACTAGCCATTTGGTGATATAAAGAGTGCATTCCAACCATCAAATCTCAAAAACCAAGACTTTCAAAATTTCACAAATCTTGGCACCATGCACCGACCTAGCCAAGTCTCACCCACAAACTTGGCAAGCTTGAAAACCAACCAAAATGAAAAATTTCTTGCACCAAGATTTTTACACTAGCCATTTGGTGATATAAAGAGTGCATTCCAACCATCAAATCTCAAAAACCAAGACTTTCAAAATTTCCAAATCTTGGCACCATGCACCGACCTAGCCAAGTCTCACCCACAAACTTGGCAAGCTTGAAAACCAACCAAAATGAAAAATTTCTTGCACCAAGATTTTTACACTAGCCATTTGGTGATATAAAGAGTGCATTCCAACCATCAAATCTCAAAAACCAAGACTTTCAAAATTTCCCAAATCTTGGCACCATGCACCGACCTAGCCAAGTCTCACCCACAAACTTGGCAAGCTTGAAAACCAACCAAAATGAAAAATTTCTTGCACCAAGATTTTTACACTAGCCATTTGGTGATATAAAGAGTGCATTCCAACCATCAAATCTCAAAAACCAAGACTTTCAAAATTTCACAAATCTTGGCACCATGCACCGACCTAGCCAAGTCTCACCCACAAACTTGGCAAGCTTGAAAACCAACCAAAATGAAAAATTTCTTGCACCAAGATTTTTACACTAGCCATTTGGTGATATAAAGAGTGCATTCCAACCATCAAATCTCAAAAACCAAGACTTTCAAAATTTCCCAAATCTTGGCACCATGCACCGACCTAGCCAAGTCTCACCCACAAACTTGGCAAGCTTGAAAACCAACCAAAATGAAAAATTTCTTGCACCAAGATTTTTACACTAGCCATTTGGTGATATAAAGAGTGCATTCCAACCATCAAATCTCAAAAACCAAGACTTTCAAAATTTCCCAAATCTTGGCACCATGCACCGACTTAGCCAAGTCTCACCCACAAACTTGGCAAGCTTGAAAACCAACCAAAATGAAAAATTTCTTGCACCAAGATTTTTACACTAGCCATTTGGTGATATAAAGAGTGCATTCCAACCATCAAATCTCAAAAACCAAGACTTTCAAAATTTCCCAAATCTTGGCACCATGCACCGACTTAGCCAAGTCTCACCCACAAACTTGGCAAGCTTGAAAACCAACCAAAATGAAAAATTTCTTGCACCAAGATTTTTACACTAGCCATTTGGTGATATAAAGAGTGCATTCCAACCATCAAATCTCAAAAACCAAGACTTTCAAAATTTCACAAATCTTGGCACCATGCACCGACCTAGCCAAGTCTCACCCACAAACTTGGCAAGCTTGAAAACCAACCAAAATGAAAAATTTCTTGCACCAAGATTTTTACACTAGCCATTTGGTGATATAAAGAGTGCATTCCAACCATCAAATCTCAAAAACCAAGACTTTCAAAATTTCCCAAATCTTGGCACCATGCACCGACTTAGCCAAGTCTCACCCACAAACTTGGCAAGCTTGAAAACCAACCAAAATGAAAAATTTCTTGCACCAAGATTTTTACACTAGCCATTTGGTGATATAAAGAGTGCATTCCAACCATCAAATCTCAAAAACCAAGACTTTCAAAATTTCCCAAATCTTGGCACCATGCACCGACTTAGCCAAGTCTCACCCACAAACTTGGCAAGCTTGAAAACCAACCAAAATGAAAAATTTCTTGCACCAAGATTTTTACACTAGCCATTTGGTGATATAAAGAGTGCATTCCAACCATCAAATCTCAAAAACCAAGACTTTCAAAATTTCACAAATCTTGGCACCATGCACCGACCTAGCCAAGTCTCACCCACAAACTTGGCAAGCTTGAAAACCAACCAAAATGAAAAATTTCTTGCACCAAGATTTTTACACTAGCCATTTGGTGATATAAAGAGTGCATTCCAACCATCAAATCTCAAAAACCAAGACTTTCAAAATTTCCCAAATCTTGGCACCATGCACCGACCTAGCCAAGTCTCACCCACAAACTTGGCAAGCTTGAAAACCAACCAAAATGAAAAATTTCTTGCACCAAGATTTTTACACTAGCCATTTGGTGATATAAAGAGTGCATTCCAACCATCAAATCTCAAAAACCAAGACTTTCAAAATTTCCAAATCTTGGCACCATGCACCGACCTAGCCAAGTCTCACCCACAAACTTGGCAAGCTTGAAAACCAACCAAAATGAAAAATTTCTTGCACCAAGATTTTTACACTAGCCATTTGGTGATATAAAGAGTGCATTCCAACCATCAAATCTCAAAAACCAAGACTTTCAAAATTTCCCAAATCTTGGCACCATGCACCGACCTAGCCAAGTCTCACCCACAAACTTGGCAAGCTTGAAAACCAACCAAAATGAAAAATTTCTTGCACCAAGATTTTTACACTAGCCATTTGGTGATATAAAGAGTGCATTCCAACCATCAAATCTCAAAAACCAAGACTTTCAAAATTTCCCAAATCTTGGCACCATGCACCGACCTAGCCAAGTCTCACCCACAAACTTGGCAAGCTTGAAAACCAACCAAAATGAAAAATTTCTTGCACCAAGATTTTTACACTAGCCATTTGGTGATATAAAGAGTGCATTCCAACCATCAAATCTCAAAAACCAAGACTTTCAAAATTTCCCAAATCTTGGCACCATGCACCGACTTAGCCAAGTCTCACCCACAAACTTGGCAAGCTTGAAAACCAACCAAAATGAAAAATTTCTTGCACCAAGATTTTTACACTAGCCATTTGGTGATATAAAGAGTGCATTCCAACCATCAAATCTCAAAAACCAAGACTTTCAAAATTTCACAAATCTTGGCACCATGCACCGACCTAGCCAAGTCTCACCCACAAACTTGGCAAGCTTGAAAACCAACCAAAATGAAAAATTTCTTGCACCAAGATTTTTACACTAGCCATTTGGTGATATAAAGAGTGCATTCCAACCATCAAATCTCAAAAACCAAGACTTTCAAAATTTCCCAAATCTTGGCACCATGCACCGACCTAGCCAAGTCTCACCCACAAACTTGGCAAGCTTGAAAACCAACCAAAATGAAAAATTTCTTGCACCAAGATTTTTACACTAGCCATTTGGTGATATAAAGAGTGCATTCCAACCATCAAATCTCAAAAACCAAGACTTTCAAAATTTCCCAAATCTTGGCACCATGCACCGACCTAGCCAAGTCTCACCCACAAACTTGGCAAGCTTGAAAACCAACCAAAATGAAAAATTTCTTGCACCAAGATTTTTACACTAGCCATTTGGTGATATAAAGAGTGCATTCCAACCATCAAATCTCAAAAACCAAGACTTTCAAAATTTCACAAATCTTGGCACCATGCACCGACCTAGCCAAGTCTCACCCACAAACTTGGCAAGCTTGAAAACCAACCAAAATGAAAAATTTCTTGCACCAAGATTTTTACACTAGCCATTTGGTGATATAAAGAGTGCATTCCAACCATCAAATCTCAAAAACCAAGACTTTCAAAATTTCCCAAATCTTGGCACCATGCACCGACTTAGCCAAGTCTCACCCACAAACTTGGCAAGCTTGAAAACCAACCAAAATGAAAAATTTCTTGCACCAAGATTTTTACACTAGCCATTTGGTGATATAAAGAGTGCATTCCAACCATCAAATCTCAAAAACCAAGACTTTCAAAATTTCACAAATCTTGGCACCATGCACCGACCTAGCCAAGTCTCACCCACAAACTTGGCAAGCTTGAAAACCAACCAAAATGAAAAATTTCTTGCACCAAGATTTTTACACTAGCCATTTGGTGATATAAAGAGTGCATTCCAACCATCAAATCTCAAAAACCAAGACTTTCAAAATTTCACAAATCTTGGCACCATGCACCGACCTAGCCAAGTCTCACCCACAAACTTGGCAAGCTTGAAAACCAACCAAAATGAAAATTTCTTGCACCAAGATTTTTACACTAGCCATTTGGTGATATAAAGAGTGCATTCCAACCATCAAATCTCAAAAACCAAGACTTTCAAAATTTCCCAAATCTTGGCACCATGCACCGACCTAGCCAAGTCTCACCCACAAACTTGGCAAGCTTGAAAACCAACCAAAATGAAAAATTTCTTGCACCAAGATTTTTACACTAGCCATTTGGTGATATAAAGAGTGCATTCCAACCATCAAATCTCAAAAACCAAGACTTTCAAAATTTCACAAATCTTGGCACCATGCACCGACCTAGCCAAGTCTCACCCACAAACTTGGCAAGCTTGAAAACCAACCAAAATGAAAAATTTCTTGCACCAAGATTTTTACACTAGCCATTTGGTGATATAAAGAGTGCATTCCAACCATCAAATCTCAAAAACCAAGACTTTCAAAATTTCCCAAATCTTGGCACCATGCACCGACCTAGCCAAGTCTCACCCACAAACTTGGCAAGCTTGAAAACCAACCAAAATGAAAAATTTCTTGCACCAAGATTTTTACACTAGCCATTTGGTGATATAAAGAGTGCATTCCAACCATCAAATCTCAAAAACCAAGACTTTCAAAATTTCCCAAATCTTGGCACCATGCACCGACTTAGCCAAGTCTCACCCACAAACTTGGCAAGCTTGAAAACCAACCAAAATGAAAAATTTCTTGCACCAAGATTTTTACACTAGCCATTTGGTGATATAAAGAGTGCATTCCAACCATCAAATCTCAAAAACCAAGACTTTCAAAATTTCCCAAATCTTGGCACCATGCACCGACCTAGCCAAGTCTCACCCACAAACTTGGCAAGCTTGAAAACCAACCAAAATGAAAAATTTCTTGCACCAAGATTTTTACACTAGCCATTTGGTGATATAAAGAGTGCATTCCAACCATCAAATCTCAAAAACCAAGACTTTCAAAATTTCCCAAATCTTGGCACCATGCACCGACCTAGCCAAGTCTCACCCACAAACTTGGCAAGCTTGAAAACCAACCAAAATGAAAAATTTCTTGCACCAAGATTTTTACACTAGCCATTTGGTGATATAAAGAGTGCATTCCAACCATCAAATCTCAAAAACCAAGACTTTCAAAATTTCCCAAATCTTGGCACCATGCACCGACCTAGCCAAGTCTCACCCACAAACTTGGCAAGCTTGAAAACCAACCAAAATGAAAAATTTCTTGCACCAAGATTTTTACACTAGCCATTTGGTGATATAAAGAGTGCATTCCAACCATCAAATCTCAAAAACCAAGACTTTCAAAATTTCACAAATCTTGGCACCATGCACCGACCTAGCCAAGTCTCACCCACAAACTTGGCAAGCTTGAAAACCAACCAAAATGAAAAATTTCTTGCACCAAGATTTTTACACTAGCCATTTGGTGATATAAAGAGTGCATTCCAACCATCAAATCTCAAAAACCAAGACTTTCAAAATTTCCAAATCTTGGCACCATGCACCGACCTAGCCAAGTCTCACCCACAAACTTGGCAAGCTTGAAAACCAACCAAAATGAAAAATTTCTTGCACCAAGATTTTTACACTAGCCATTTGGTGATATAAAGAGTGCATTCCAACCATCAAATCTCAAAAACCAAGACTTTCAAAATTTCCCAAATCTTGGCACCATGCACCGACCTAGCCAAGTCTCACCCACAAACTTGGCAAGCTTGAAAACCAACCAAAATGAAAAATTTCTTGCACCAAGATTTTTACACTAGCCATTTGGTGATATAAAGAGTGCATTCCAACCATCAAATCTCAAAAACCAAGACTTTCAAAATTTCCCAAATCTTGGCACCATGCACCGACCTAGCCAAGTCTCACCCACAAACTTGGCAAGCTTGAAAACCAACCAAAATGAAAAATTTCTTGCACCAAGATTTTTACACTAGCCATTTGGTGATATAAAGAGTGCATTCCAACCATCAAATCTCAAAAACCAAGACTTTCAAAATTTCCCAAATCTTGGCACCATGCACCGACCTAGCCAAGTCTCACCCACAAACTTGGCAAGCTTGAAAACCAACCAAAATGAAAATTTCTTGCACCAAGATTTTTACACTAGCCATTTGGTGATATAAAGAGTGCATTCCAACCATCAAATCTCAAAAACCAAGACTTTCAAAATTTCACAAATCTTGGCACCATGCACCGACCTAGCCAAGTCTCACCCACAAACTTGGCAAGCTTGAAAACCAACCAAAATGAAAAATTTCTTGCACCAAGATTTTTACACTAGCCATTTGGTGATATAAAGAGTGCATTCCAACCATCAAATCTCAAAAACCAAGACTTTCAAAATTTCACAAATCTTGGCACCATGCACCGACCTAGCCAAGTCTCACCCACAAACTTGGCAAGCTTGAAAACCAACCAAAATGAAAAATTTCTTGCACCAAGATTTTTACACTAGCCATTTGGTGATATAAAGAGTGCATTCCAACCATCAAATCTCAAAAACCAAGACTTTCAAAATTTCCCAAATCTTGGCACCATGCACCGACTTAGCCAAGTCTCACCCACAAACTTGGCAAGCTTGAAAACCAACCAAAATGAAAAATTTCTTGCACCAAGATTTTTACACTAGCCATTTGGTGATATAAAGAGTGCATTCCAACCATCAAATCTCAAAAACCAAGACTTTCAAAATTTCACAAATCTTGGCACCATGCACCGACCTAGCCAAGTCTCACCCACAAACTTGGCAAGCTTGAAAACCAACCAAAATGAAAAATTTCTTGCACCAAGATTTTTACACTAGCCATTTGGTGATATAAAGAGTGCATTCCAACCATCAAATCTCAAAAACCAAGACTTTCAAAATTTCACAAATCTTGGCACCATGCACCGACCTAGCCAAGTCTCACCCACAAACTTGGCAAGCTTGAAAACCAACCAAAATGAAAAATTTCTTGCACCAAGATTTTTACACTAGCCATTTGGTGATATAAAGAGTGCATTCCAACCATCAAATCTCAAAAACCAAGACTTTCAAAATTTCACAAATCTTGGCACCATGCACCGACCTAGCCAAGTCTCACCCACAAACTTGGCAAGCTTGAAAACCAACCAAAATGAAAAATTTCTTGCACCAAGATTTTTACACTAGCCATTTGGTGATATAAAGAGTGCATTCCAACCATCAAATCTCAAAAACCAAGACTTTCAAAATTTCACAAATCTTGGCACCATGCACCGACCTAGCCAAGTCTCACCCACAAACTTGGCAAGCTTGAAAACCAACCAAAATGAAAAATTTCTTGCACCAAGATTTTTACACTAGCCATTTGGTGATATAAAGAGTGCATTCCAACCATCAAATCTCAAAAACCAAGACTTTCAAAATTTCCCAAATCTTGGCACCATGCACCGACCTAGCCAAGTCTCACCCACAAACTTGGCAAGCTTGAAAACCAACCAAAATGAAAAATTTCTTGCACCAAGATTTTTACACTAGCCATTTGGTGATATAAAGAGTGCATTCCAACCATCAAATCTCAAAAACCAAGACTTTCAAAATTTCCCAAATCTTGGCACCATGCACCGACCTAGCCAAGTCTCACCCACAAACTTGGCAAGCTTGAAAACCAACCAAAATGAAAAATTTCTTGCACCAAGATTTTTACACTAGCCATTTGGTGATATAAAGAGTGCATTCCAACCATCAAATCTCAAAAACCAAGACTTTCAAAATTTCACAAATCTTGGCACCATGCACCGACCTAGCCAAGTCTCACCCACAAACTTGGCAAGCTTGAAAACCAACCAAAATGAAAAATTTCTTGCACCAAGATTTTTACACTAGCCATTTGGTGATATAAAGAGTGCATTCCAACCATCAAATCTCAAAAACCAAGACTTTCAAAATTTCACAAATCTTGGCACCATGCACCGACCTAGCCAAGTCTCACCCACAAACTTGGCAAGCTTGAAAACCAACCAAAATGAAAAATTTCTTGCACCAAGATTTTTACACTAGCCATTTGGTGATATAAAGAGTGCATTCCAACCATCAAATCTCAAAAACCAAGACTTTCAAAATTTCACAAATCTTGGCACCATGCACCGACCTAGCCAAGTCTCACCCACAAACTTGGCAAGCTTGAAAACCAACCAAAATGAAAAATTTCTTGCACCAAGATTTTTACACTAGCCATTTGGTGATATAAAGAGTGCATTCCAACCATCAAATCTCAAAAACCAAGACTTTCAAAATTTCACAAATCTTGGCACCATGCACCGACCTAGCCAAGTCTCACCCACAAACTTGGCAAGCTTGAAAACCAACCAAAATGAAAAATTTCTTGCACCAAGATTTTTACACTAGCCATTTGGTGATATAAAGAGTGCATTCCAACCATCAAATCTCAAAAACCAAGACTTTCAAAATTTCACAAATCTTGGCACCATGCACCGACCTAGCCAAGTCTCACCCACAAACTTGGCAAGCTTGAAAACCAACCAAAATGAAAAATTTCTTGCACCAAGATTTTTACACTAGCCATTTGGTGATATAAAGAGTGCATTCCAACCATCAAATCTCAAAAACCAAGACTTTCAAAATTTCACAAATCTTGGCACCATGCACCGACCTAGCCAAGTCTCACCCACAAACTTGGCAAGCTTGAAAACCAACCAAAATGAAAAATTTCTTGCACCAAGATTTTTACACTAGCCATTTGGTGATATAAAGAGTGCATTCCAACCATCAAATCTCAAAAACCAAGACTTTCAAAATTTCCCAAATCTTGGCACCATGCACCGACTTAGCCAAGTCTCACCCACAAACTTGGCAAGCTTGAAAACCAACCAAAATGAAAAATTTCTTGCACCAAGATTTTTACACTAGCCATTTGGTGATATAAAGAGTGCATTCCAACCATCAAATCTCAAAAACCAAGACTTTCAAAATTTCACAAATCTTGGCACCATGCACCGACCTAGCCAAGTCTCACCCACAAACTTGGCAAGCTTGAAAACCAACCAAAATGAAAATTTCTTGCACCAAGATTTTTACACTAGCCATTTGGTGATATAAAGAGTGCATTCCAACCATCAAATCTCAAAAACCAAGACTTTCAAAATTTCCCAAATCTTGGCACCATGCACCGACCTAGCCAAGTCTCACCCACAAACTTGGCAAGCTTGAAAACCAACCAAAATGAAAAATTTCTTGCACCAAGATTTTTACACTAGCCATTTGGTGATATAAAGAGTGCATTCCAACCATCAAATCTCAAAAACCAAGACTTTCAAAATTTCCCAAATCTTGGCACCATGCACCGACCTAGCCAAGTCTCACCCACAAACTTGGCAAGCTTGAAAACCAACCAAAATGAAAAATTTCTTGCACCAAGATTTTTACACTAGCCATTTGGTGATATAAAGAGTGCATTCCAACCATCAAATCTCAAAAACCAAGACTTTCAAAATTTCACAAATCTTGGCACCATGCACCGACCTAGCCAAGTCTCACCCACAAACTTGGCAAGCTTGAAAACCAACCAAAATGAAAAATTTCTTGCACCAAGATTTTTACACTAGCCATTTGGTGATATAAAGAGTGCATTCCAACCATCAAATCTCAAAAACCAAGACTTTCAAAATTTCACAAATCTTGGCACCATGCACCGACCTAGCCAAGTCTCACCCACAAACTTGGCAAGCTTGAAAACCAACCAAAATGAAAAATTTCTTGCACCAAGATTTTTACACTAGCCATTTGGTGATATAAAGAGTGCATTCCAACCATCAAATCTCAAAAACCAAGACTTTCAAAATTTCCCAAATCTTGGCACCATGCACCGACCTAGCCAAGTCTCACCCACAAACTTGGCAAGCTTGAAAACCAACCAAAATGAAAAATTTCTTGCACCAAGATTTTTACACTAGCCATTTGGTGATATAAAGAGTGCATTCCAACCATCAAATCTCAAAAACCAAGACTTTCAAAATTTCACAAATCTTGGCACCATGCACCGACCTAGCCAAGTCTCACCCACAAACTTGGCAAGCTTGAAAACCAACCAAAATGAAAAATTTCTTGCACCAAGATTTTTACACTAGCCATTTGGTGATATAAAGAGTGCATTCCAACCATCAAATCTCAAAAACCAAGACTTTCAAAATTTCACAAATCTTGGCACCATGCACCGACCTAGCCAAGTCTCACCCACAAACTTGGCAAGCTTGAAAACCAACCAAAATGAAAAATTTCTTGCACCAAGATTTTTACACTAGCCATTTGGTGATATAAAGAGTGCATTCCAACCATCAAATCTCAAAAACCAAGACTTTCAAAATTTCACAAATCTTGGCACCATGCACCGACCTAGCCAAGTCTCACCCACAAACTTGGCAAGCTTGAAAACCAACCAAAATGAAAAATTTCTTGCACCAAGATTTTTACACTAGCCATTTGGTGATATAAAGAGTGCATTCCAACCATCAAATCTCAAAAACCAAGACTTTCAAAATTTCACAAATCTTGGCACCATGCACCGACCTAGCCAAGTCTCACCCACAAACTTGGCAAGCTTGAAAACCAACCAAAATGAAAAATTTCTTGCACCAAGATTTTTACACTAGCCATTTGGTGATATAAAGAGTGCATTCCAACCATCAAATCTCAAAAACCAAGACTTTCAAAATTTCCCAAATCTTGGCACCATGCACCGACCTAGCCAAGTCTCACCCACAAACTTGGCAAGCTTGAAAACCAACCAAAATGAAAAATTTCTTGCACCAAGATTTTTACACTAGCCATTTGGTGATATAAAGAGTGCATTCCAACCATCAAATCTCAAAAACCAAGACTTTCAAAATTTCACAAATCTTGGCACCATGCACCGACCTAGCCAAGTCTCACCCACAAACTTGGCAAGCTTGAAAACCAACCAAAATGAAAAATTTCTTGCACCAAGATTTTTACACTAGCCATTTGGTGATATAAAGAGTGCATTCCAACCATCAAATCTCAAAAACCAAGACTTTCAAAATTTCCCAAATCTTGGCACCATGCACCGACCTAGCCAAGTCTCACCCACAAACTTGGCAAGCTTGAAAACCAACCAAAATGAAAAATTTCTTGCACCAAGATTTTTACACTAGCCATTTGGTGATATAAAGAGTGCATTCCAACCATCAAATCTCAAAAACCAAGACTTTCAAAATTTCCCAAATCTTGGCACCATGCACCGACCTAGCCAAGTCTCACCCACAAACTTGGCAAGCTTGAAAACCAACCAAAATGAAAAATTTCTTGCACCAAGATTTTTACACTAGCCATTTGGTGATATAAAGAGTGCATTCCAACCATCAAATCTCAAAAACCAAGACTTTCAAAATTTCCCAAATCTTGGCACCATGCACCGACTTAGCCAAGTCTCACCCACAAACTTGGCAAGCTTGAAAACCAACCAAAATGAAAAATTTCTTGCACCAAGATTTTTACACTAGCCATTTGGTGATATAAAGAGTGCATTCCAACCATCAAATCTCAAAAACCAAGACTTTCAAAATTTCACAAATCTTGGCACCATGCACCGACCTAGCCAAGTCTCACCCACAAACTTGGCAAGCTTGAAAACCAACCAAAATGAAAAATTTCTTGCACCAAGATTTTTACACTAGCCATTTGGTGATATAAAGAGTGCATTCCAACCATCAAATCTCAAAAACCAAGACTTTCAAAATTTCCCAAATCTTGGCACCATGCACCGACCTAGCCAAGTCTCACCCACAAACTTGGCAAGCTTGAAAACCAACCAAAATGAAAAATTTCTTGCACCAAGATTTTTACACTAGCCATTTGGTGATATAAAGAGTGCATTCCAACCATCAAATCTCAAAAACCAAGACTTTCAAAATTTCCCAAATCTTGGCACCATGCACCGACTTAGCCAAGTCTCACCCACAAACTTGGCAAGCTTGAAAACCAACCAAAATGAAAAATTTCTTGCACCAAGATTTTTACACTAGCCATTTGGTGATATAAAGAGTGCATTCCAACCATCAAATCTCAAAAACCAAGACTTTCAAAATTTCACAAATCTTGGCACCATGCACCGACCTAGCCAAGTCTCACCCACAAACTTGGCAAGCTTGAAAACCAACCAAAATGAAAAATTTCTTGCACCAAGATTTTTACACTAGCCATTTGGTGATATAAAGAGTGCATTCCAACCATCAAATCTCAAAAACCAAGACTTTCAAAATTTCACAAATCTTGGCACCATGCACCGACCTAGCCAAGTCTCACCCACAAACTTGGCAAGCTTGAAAACCAACCAAAATGAAAAATTTCTTGCACCAAGATTTTTACACTAGCCATTTGGTGATATAAAGAGTGCATTCCAACCATCAAATCTCAAAAACCAAGACTTTCAAAATTTCCCAAATCTTGGCACCATGCACCGACTTAGCCAAGTCTCACCCACAAACTTGGCAAGCTTGAAAACCAACCAAAATGAAAAATTTCTTGCACCAAGATTTTTACACTAGCCATTTGGTGATATAAAGAGTGCATTCCAACCATCAAATCTCAAAAACCAAGACTTTCAAAATTTCACAAATCTTGGCACCATGCACCGACCTAGCCAAGTCTCACCCACAAACTTGGCAAGCTTGAAAACCAACCAAAATGAAAAATTTCTTGCACCAAGATTTTTACACTAGCCATTTGGTGATATAAAGAGTGCATTCCAACCATCAAATCTCAAAAACCAAGACTTTCAAAATTTCACAAATCTTGGCACCATGCACCGACCTAGCCAAGTCTCACCCACAAACTTGGCAAGCTTGAAAACCAACCAAAATGAAAATTTCTTGCACCAAGATTTTTACACTAGCCATTTGGTGATATAAAGAGTGCATTCCAACCATCAAATCTCAAAAACCAAGACTTTCAAAATTTCCCAAATCTTGGCACCATGCACCGACCTAGCCAAGTCTCACCCACAAACTTGGCAAGCTTGAAAACCAACCAAAATGAAAAATTTCTTGCACCAAGATTTTTACACTAGCCATTTGGTGATATAAAGAGTGCATTCCAACCATCAAATCTCAAAAACCAAGACTTTCAAAATTTCACAAATCTTGGCACCATGCACCGACCTAGCCAAGTCTCACCCACAAACTTGGCAAGCTTGAAAACCAACCAAAATGAAAAATTTCTTGCACCAAGATTTTTACACTAGCCATTTGGTGATATAAAGAGTGCATTCCAACCATCAAATCTCAAAAACCAAGACTTTCAAAATTTCCCAAATCTTGGCACCATGCACCGACCTAGCCAAGTCTCACCCACAAACTTGGCAAGCTTGAAAACCAACCAAAATGAAAAATTTCTTGCACCAAGATTTTTACACTAGCCATTTGGTGATATAAAGAGTGCATTCCAACCATCAAATCTCAAAAACCAAGACTTTCAAAATTTCCCAAATCTTGGCACCATGCACCGACCTAGCCAAGTCTCACCCACAAACTTGGCAAGCTTGAAAACCAACCAAAATGAAAAATTTCTTGCACCAAGATTTTTACACTAGCCATTTGGTGATATAAAGAGTGCATTCCAACCATCAAATCTCAAAAACCAAGACTTTCAAAATTTCACAAATCTTGGCACCATGCACCGACCTAGCCAAGTCTCACCCACAAACTTGGCAAGCTTGAAAACCAACCAAAATGAAAAATTTCTTGCACCAAGATTTTTACACTAGCCATTTGGTGATATAAAGAGTGCATTCCAACCATCAAATCTCAAAAACCAAGACTTTCAAAATTTCCCAAATCTTGGCACCATGCACCGACCTAGCCAAGTCTCACCCACAAACTTGGCAAGCTTGAAAACCAACCAAAATGAAAAATTTCTTGCACCAAGATTTTTACACTAGCCATTTGGTGATATAAAGAGTGCATTCCAACCATCAAATCTCAAAAACCAAGACTTTCAAAATTTCCCAAATCTTGGCACCATGCACCGACCTAGCCAAGTCTCACCCACAAACTTGGCAAGCTTGAAAACCAACCAAAATGAAAAATTTCTTGCACCAAGATTTTTACACTAGCCATTTGGTGATATAAAGAGTGCATTCCAACCATCAAATCTCAAAAACCAAGACTTTCAAAATTTCACAAATCTTGGCACCATGCACCGACCTAGCCAAGTCTCACCCACAAACTTGGCAAGCTTGAAAACCAACCAAAATGAAAAATTTCTTGCACCAAGATTTTTACACTAGCCATTTGGTGATATAAAGAGTGCATTCCAACCATCAAATCTCAAAAACCAAGACTTTCAAAATTTCCCAAATCTTGGCACCATGCACCGACTTAGCCAAGTCTCACCCACAAACTTGGCAAGCTTGAAAACCAACCAAAATGAAAAATTTCTTGCACCAAGATTTTTACACTAGCCATTTGGTGATATAAAGAGTGCATTCCAACCATCAAATCTCAAAAACCAAGACTTTCAAAATTTCACAAATCTTGGCACCATGCACCGACCTAGCCAAGTCTCACCCACAAACTTGGCAAGCTTGAAAACCAACCAAAATGAAAATTTCTTGCACCAAGATTTTTACACTAGCCATTTGGTGATATAAAGAGTGCATTCCAACCATCAAATCTCAAAAACCAAGACTTTCAAAATTTCACAAATCTTGGCACCATGCACCGACCTAGCCAAGTCTCACCCACAAACTTGGCAAGCTTGAAAACCAACCAAAATGAAAATTTCTTGCACCAAGATTTTTACACTAGCCATTTGGTGATATAAAGAGTGCATTCCAACCATCAAATCTCAAAAACCAAGACTTTCAAAATTTCCCAAATCTTGGCACCATGCACCGACTAGCCAAGTCTCACCCACAAACTTGGCAAGCTTGAAAACCAACCAAAATGAAAAATTTCTTGCACCAAGATTTTTACACTAGCCATTTGGTGATATAAAGAGTGCATTCCAACCATCAAATCTCAAAAACCAAGACTTTCAAAATTTCACAAATCTTGGCACCATGCACCGACCTAGCCAAGTCTCACCCACAAACTTGGCAAGCTTGAAAACCAACCAAAATGAAAAATTTCTTGCACCAAGATTTTTACACTAGCCATTTGGTGATATAAAGAGTGCATTCCAACCATCAAATCTCAAAAACCAAGACTTTCAAAATTTCCCAAATCTTGGCACCATGCACCGACCTAGCCAAGTCTCACCCACAAACTTGGCAAGCTTGAAAACCAACCAAAATGAAAAATTTCTTGCACCAAGATTTTTACACTAGCCATTTGGTGATATAAAGAGTGCATTCCAACCATCAAATCTCAAAAACCAAGACTTTCAAAATTTCCCAAATCTTGGCACCATGCACCGACCTAGCCAAGTCTCACCCACAAACTTGGCAAGCTTGAAAACCAACCAAAATGAAAATTTCTTGCACCAAGATTTTTACACTAGCCATTTGGTGATATAAAGAGTGCATTCCAACCATCAAATCTCAAAAACCAAGACTTTCAAAATTTCACAAATCTTGGCACCATGCACCGACCTAGCCAAGTCTCACCCACAAACTTGGCAAGCTTGAAAACCAACCAAAATGAAAAATTTCTTGCACCAAGATTTTTACACTAGCCATTTGGTGATATAAAGAGTGCATTCCAACCATCAAATCTCAAAAACCAAGACTTTCAAAATTTCCCAAATCTTGGCACCATGCACCGACCTAGCCAAGTCTCACCCACAAACTTGGCAAGCTTGAAAACCAACCAAAATGAAAAATTTCTTGCACCAAGATTTTTACACTAGCCATTTGGTGATATAAAGAGTGCATTCCAACCATCAAATCTCAAAAACCAAGACTTTCAAAATTTCACAAATCTTGGCACCATGCACCGACCTAGCCAAGTCTCACCCACAAACTTGGCAAGCTTGAAAACCAACCAAAATGAAAAATTTCTTGCACCAAGATTTTTACACTAGCCATTTGGTGATATAAAGAGTGCATTCCAACCATCAAATCTCAAAAACCAAGACTTTCAAAATTTCCCAAATCTTGGCACCATGCACCGACCTAGCCAAGTCTCACCCACAAACTTGGCAAGCTTGAAAACCAACCAAAATGAAAAATTTCTTGCACCAAGATTTTTACACTAGCCATTTGGTGATATAAAGAGTGCATTCCAACCATCAAATCTCAAAAACCAAGACTTTCAAAATTTCACAAATCTTGGCACCATGCACCGACCTAGCCAAGTCTCACCCACAAACTTGGCAAGCTTGAAAACCAACCAAAATGAAAAATTTCTTGCACCAAGATTTTTACACTAGCCATTTGGTGATATAAAGAGTGCATTCCAACCATCAAATCTCAAAAACCAAGACTTTCAAAATTTCACAAATCTTGGCACCATGCACCGACCTAGCCAAGTCTCACCCACAAACTTGGCAAGCTTGAAAACCAACCAAAATGAAAATTTCTTGCACCAAGATTTTTACACTAGCCATTTGGTGATATAAAGAGTGCATTCCAACCATCAAATCTCAAAAACCAAGACTTTCAAAATTTCCCAAATCTTGGCACCATGCACCGACCTAGCCAAGTCTCACCCACAAACTTGGCAAGCTTGAAAACCAACCAAAATGAAAATTTCTTGCACCAAGATTTTTACACTAGCCATTTGGTGATATAAAGAGTGCATTCCAACCATCAAATCTCAAAAACCAAGACTTTCAAAATTTCACAAATCTTGGCACCATGCACCGACCTAGCCAAGTCTCACCCACAAACTTGGCAAGCTTGAAAACCAACCAAAATGAAAATTTCTTGCACCAAGATTTTTACACTAGCCATTTGGTGATATAAAGAGTGCATTCCAACCATCAAATCTCAAAAACCAAGACTTTCAAAATTTCCCAAATCTTGGCACCATGCACCGACCTAGCCAAGTCTCACCCACAAACTTGGCAAGCTTGAAAACCAACCAAAATGAAAAATTTCTTGCACCAAGATTTTTACACTAGCCATTTGGTGATATAAAGAGTGCATTCCAACCATCAAATCTCAAAAACCAAGACTTTCAAAATTTCCCAAATCTTGGCACCATGCACCGACCTAGCCAAGTCTCACCCACAAACTTGGCAAGCTTGAAAACCAACCAAAATGAAAAATTTCTTGCACCAAGATTTTTACACTAGCCATTTGGTGATATAAAGAGTGCATTCCAACCATCAAATCTCAAAAACCAAGACTTTCAAAATTTCACAAATCTTGGCACCATGCACCGACCTAGCCAAGTCTCACCCACAAACTTGGCAAGCTTGAAAACCAACCAAAATGAAAAATTTCTTGCACCAAGATTTTTACACTAGCCATTTGGTGATATAAAGAGTGCATTCCAACCATCAAATCTCAAAAACCAAGACTTTCAAAATTTCCCAAATCTTGGCACCATGCACCGACTTAGCCAAGTCTCACCCACAAACTTGGCAAGCTTGAAAACCAACCAAAATGAAAAATTTCTTGCACCAAGATTTTTACACTAGCCATTTGGTGATATAAAGAGTGCATTCCAACCATCAAATCTCAAAAACCAAGACTTTCAAAATTTCACAAATCTTGGCACCATGCACCGACCTAGCCAAGTCTCACCCACAAACTTGGCAAGCTTGAAAACCAACCAAAATGAAAAATTTCTTGCACCAAGATTTTTACACTAGCCATTTGGTGATATAAAGAGTGCATTCCAACCATCAAATCTCAAAAACCAAGACTTTCAAAATTTCCCAAATCTTGGCACCATGCACCGACCTAGCCAAGTCTCACCCACAAACTTGGCAAGCTTGAAAACCAACCAAAATGAAAAATTTCTTGCACCAAGATTTTTACACTAGCCATTTGGTGATATAAAGAGTGCATTCCAACCATCAAATCTCAAAAACCAAGACTTTCAAAATTTCACAAATCTTGGCACCATGCACCGACCTAGCCAAGTCTCACCCACAAACTTGGCAAGCTTGAAAACCAACCAAAATGAAAAATTTCTTGCACCAAGATTTTTACACTAGCCATTTGGTGATATAAAGAGTGCATTCCAACCATCAAATCTCAAAAACCAAGACTTTCAAAATTTCACAAATCTTGGCACCATGCACCGACCTAGCCAAGTCTCACCCACAAACTTGGCAAGCTTGAAAACCAACCAAAATGAAAAATTTCTTGCACCAAGATTTTTACACTAGCCATTTGGTGATATAAAGAGTGCATTCCAACCATCAAATCTCAAAAACCAAGACTTTCAAAATTTCACAAATCTTGGCACCATGCACCGACCTAGCCAAGTCTCACCCACAAACTTGGCAAGCTTGAAAACCAACCAAAATGAAAATTTCTTGCACCAAGATTTTTACACTAGCCATTTGGTGATATAAAGAGTGCATTCCAACCATCAAATCTCAAAAACCAAGACTTTCAAAATTTCCCAAATCTTGGCACCATGCACCGACTTAGCCAAGTCTCACCCACAAACTTGGCAAGCTTGAAAACCAACCAAAATGAAAAATTTCTTGCACCAAGATTTTTACACTAGCCATTTGGTGATATAAAGAGTGCATTCCAACCATCAAATCTCAAAAACCAAGACTTTCAAAATTTCACAAATCTTGGCACCATGCACCGACCTAGCCAAGTCTCACCCACAAACTTGGCAAGCTTGAAAACCAACCAAAATGAAAAATTTCTTGCACCAAGATTTTTACACTAGCCATTTGGTGATATAAAGAGTGCATTCCAACCATCAAATCTCAAAAACCAAGACTTTCAAAATTTCACAAATCTTGGCACCATGCACCGACCTAGCCAAGTCTCACCCACAAACTTGGCAAGCTTGAAAACCAACCAAAATGAAAAATTTCTTGCACCAAGATTTTTACACTAGCCATTTGGTGATATAAAGAGTGCATTCCAACCATCAAATCTCAAAAACCAAGACTTTCAAAATTTCCCAAATCTTGGCACCATGCACCGACTAGCCAAGTCTCACCCACAAACTTGGCAAGCTTGAAAACCAACCAAAATGAAAATTTCTTGCACCAAGATTTTTACACTAGCCATTTGGTGATATAAAGAGTGCATTCCAACCATCAAATCTCAAAAACCAAGACTTTCAAAATTTCACAAATCTTGGCACCATGCACCGACTTAGCCAAGTCTCACCCACAAACTTGGCAAGCTTGAAAACCAACCAAAATGAAAATTTCTTGCACCAAGATTTTTACACTAGCCATTTGGTGATATAAAGAGTGCATTCCAACCATCAAATCTCAAAAACCAAGACTTTCAAAATTTCACAAATCTTGGCACCATGCACCGACCTAGCCAAGTCTCACCCACAAACTTGGCAAGCTTGAAAACCAACCAAAATGAAAAATTTCTTGCACCAAGATTTTTACACTAGCCATTTGGTGATATAAAGAGTGCATTCCAACCATCAAATCTCAAAAACCAAGACTTTCAAAATTTCACAAATCTTGGCACCATGCACCGACCTAGCCAAGTCTCACCCACAAACTTGGCAAGCTTGAAAACCAACCAAAATGAAAATTTCTTGCACCAAGATTTTTACACTAGCCATTTGGTGATATAAAGAGTGCATTCCAACCATCAAATCTCAAAAACCAAGACTTTCAAAATTTCCCAAATCTTGGCACCATGCACCGACTTAGCCAAGTCTCACCCACAAACTTGGCAAGCTTGAAAACCAACCAAAATGAAAAATTTCTTGCACCAAGATTTTTACACTAGCCATTTGGTGATATAAAGAGTGCATTCCAACCATCAAATCTCAAAAACCAAGACTTTCAAAATTTCCCAAATCTTGGCACCATGCACCGACCTAGCCAAGTCTCACCCACAAACTTGGCAAGCTTGAAAACCAACCAAAATGAAAATTTCTTGCACCAAGATTTTTACACTAGCCATTTGGTGATATAAAGAGTGCATTCCAACCATCAAATCTCAAAAACCAAGACTTTCAAAATTTCCCAAATCTTGGCACCATGCACCGACCTAGCCAAGTCTCACCCACAAACTTGGCAAGCTTGAAAACCAACCAAAATGAAAAATTTCTTGCACCAAGATTTTTACACTAGCCATTTGGTGATATAAAGAGTGCATTCCAACCATCAAATCTCAAAAACCAAGACTTTCAAAATTTCACAAATCTTGGCACCATGCACCGACCTAGCCAAGTCTCACCCACAAACTTGGCAAGCTTGAAAACCAACCAAAATGAAAAATTTCTTGCACCAAGATTTTTACACTAGCCATTTGGTGATATAAAGAGTGCATTCCAACCATCAAATCTCAAAAACCAAGACTTTCAAAATTTCACAAATCTTGGCACCATGCACCGACCTAGCCAAGTCTCACCCACAAACTTGGCAAGCTTGAAAACCAACCAAAATGAAAAATTTCTTGCACCAAGATTTTTACACTAGCCATTTGGTGATATAAAGAGTGCATTCCAACCATCAAATCTCAAAAACCAAGACTTTCAAAATTTCCCAAATCTTGGCACCATGCACCGACCTAGCCAAGTCTCACCCACAAACTTGGCAAGCTTGAAAACCAACCAAAATGAAAAATTTCTTGCACCAAGATTTTTACACTAGCCATTTGGTGATATAAAGAGTGCATTCCAACCATCAAATCTCAAAAACCAAGACTTTCAAAATTTCACAAATCTTGGCACCATGCACCGACCTAGCCAAGTCTCACCCACAAACTTGGCAAGCTTGAAAACCAACCAAAATGAAAAATTTCTTGCACCAAGATTTTTACACTAGCCATTTGGTGATATAAAGAGTGCATTCCAACCATCAAATCTCAAAAACCAAGACTTTCAAAATTTCCCAAATCTTGGCACCATGCACCGACCTAGCCAAGTCTCACCCACAAACTTGGCAAGCTTGAAAACCAACCAAAATGAAAATTTCTTGCACCAAGATTTTTACACTAGCCATTTGGTGATATAAAGAGTGCATTCCAACCATCAAATCTCAAAAACCAAGACTTTCAAAATTTCCCAAATCTTGGCACCATGCACCGACCTAGCCAAGTCTCACCCACAAACTTGGCAAGCTTGAAAACCAACCAAAATGAAAAATTTCTTGCACCAAGATTTTTACACTAGCCATTTGGTGATATAAAGAGTGCATTCCAACCATCAAATCTCAAAAACCAAGACTTTCAAAATTTCACAAATCTTGGCACCATGCACCGACCTAGCCAAGTCTCACCCACAAACTTGGCAAGCTTGAAAACCAACCAAAATGAAAATTTCTTGCACCAAGATTTTTACACTAGCCATTTGGTGATATAAAGAGTGCATTCCAACCATCAAATCTCAAAAACCAAGACTTTCAAAATTTCCCAAATCTTGGCACCATGCACCGACCTAGCCAAGTCTCACCCACAAACTTGGCAAGCTTGAAAACCAACCAAAATGAAAAATTTCTTGCACCAAGATTTTTACACTAGCCATTTGGTGATATAAAGAGTGCATTCCAACCATCAAATCTCAAAAACCAAGACTTTCAAAATTTCCCAAATCTTGGCACCATGCACCGACTTAGCCAAGTCTCACCCACAAACTTGGCAAGCTTGAAAACCAACCAAAATGAAAAATTTCTTGCACCAAGATTTTTACACTAGCCATTTGGTGATATAAAGAGTGCATTCCAACCATCAAATCTCAAAAACCAAGACTTTCAAAATTTCACAAATCTTGGCACCATGCACCGACCTAGCCAAGTCTCACCCACAAACTTGGCAAGCTTGAAAACCAACCAAAATGAAAAATTTCTTGCACCAAGATTTTTACACTAGCCATTTGGTGATATAAAGAGTGCATTCCAACCATCAAATCTCAAAAACCAAGACTTTCAAAATTTCACAAATCTTGGCACCATGCACCGACCTAGCCAAGTCTCACCCACAAACTTGGCAAGCTTGAAAACCAA
>JAFNIE010000845.1:0-23433 GCA_027742785.1 Vigna reflexopilosa | reverse complement strand
AAAAAGCGATCAATATTCTTTAATCTTCCATATTGGTGTAAACTTGATGTGCGACATTGCATAGACGTGATGCATGTTGAGAAAAATGTATGTGATAGTGTTGTTGAGACTTTACTAAACGTTAAAGGGAAAACAAAAGATGGAGTGAAAGCACGACAAGACTTGGTTGACATGGGAATCCGTTCTGAGTTACATCCGCAGTCCATAGGAAGACGCACCTATCTTCCTCCAGCTTGTCACTCTCTTTCAAAAAAAGAAAAACAATTTTTTTGTCAATGTTTACATAGTTTAAAGGTTCCACAAGGTTATTTGTCGAATATTAGTAGCCTTGTTTCTATGAAATATTTAAAGTTAGTTGGTTTAAAGTCTCACGATTTCCATGTCTTAATGCAACAACTTTTACCAATAGCTATTCAAGCCATATTTCCTGCATCTGTTAGAGGTATTCTCACACGTTTGAGTTTGGTTTTCAATGCCATTTGCAAGAAAGTTGTTGATCCTTGACAGTTAGATGATTTGCAAAATGAGGCCATCAGACTTTTGTGCCAATTGGAAATGTATTTTCCACCCTCATTTTTTGATATCATGGTTCATTTGATTGTCCATCTAGTGAGAGAAATTCGAATATGTGGGCCGGTTTTCTTGAGGTGGATGTAGCCGGTTGAAAGATACATGAAGATCTTAAAGGGATATGTTAATAATCAATTGAGACTGGAGGCTTCAATTATAAAGCGCTACATTGTAGAGGAAGCCATTAAATTCTGCTCAAGTTATATGCCAAGTTGTGAACCAATAGGGCTTCCAAAGAAAATAGTACATGAACACAGACGTGAAGGAAAGGGAGTTCGAGGGGTAAGGATTGAAAGTGTTAGTGGAAAAGAAGTTAATCAAGCTCATTTGTACATTTTAAACAACACAGAGGATGTTATTACTTACATTTCACAGCACATTGATGAAATTTAGTCAGCACATCCACATATGAGTGAAAACTGGAAACTTAATGAATATAACAAATCCTTTTTAGCTTTGTTTAAGAAAAAGATTTATGCCACTCCGAATGTTTCTGAAAATCTATTGAGACTAGCTCGTGGACCTAACACTGATGTGATCACTTTCAGCGGCTATTACATAAACAATTACTTGTTCTATTCAAAGGAGGAAGACGATAAAAGTAGAGTTCAAAATAGTGGAGTTACCCTACAAGCTGAGGGTGTACACTTTTCCAGTTCCAAGGATAAGAATCCAATTACAGCATCAATCAGTTATTTTGGAATAATACAAGAAATTTGGGAAATTTATGTCACTTTTAGAGTTCTAGTTTTTAAGTGTAAATGGGTTGATAGTAAATCTTGTGTCGTGACAGAAGACCTAGGATTCACTTTGGTGGATCTTAACAAAACGAGTTACACGGATGAACCATTTATTATGGCTAGTCAAGCAAGACAAATATTCTATGTCACTAACCCAGTGAATCATAAATGGCCAGTGGTATTAGAAGGCAAAGCCATGCACCCAACTAATGATGAAGACTCTCTAGATATACTTGAGATAAGGTCCTTCTCATAGAGAACCATTGAAAATAAGGTCGATGATGTACCCGATGAAATACATGCAACTCGATGTGATTACAACGAAGGCATGTGGGAGAAATAGGTAAGTATTTATTTACACTCATTCTTATCAATTCATTATGATATTATTATATTAACTTATGTTTCTAATGTTTCAAATGTTTCAAATTTGTTTAGAGTTCTGACTAGGACCAGAGGACAACAAATTGAGATTATATATCCTAAGGTTGGAATCCGTTGATCTTTAACCTTTAATTTTCGTAGTCAATTTTAAACCATTACATTTTACTAAGTTCTTTCACATGTTTAGTGTAATAAGCAGAATGATTCTTGGGCATATGGCTACTACATCATGTCATGGATGAAGACAATCATCCGAGCAGGAATCAGAGGAGATTGTACTGAGGTAGAAATTTAGATTTGAAAATCTTAAAAATATTAATAAACTTTTGACATTAAAATGAATATAATTGTAAACTTTCCTTCCTTGATTTTGCAGCAATTCAACACTACTTCTGCATTGCCCAATGCACTAATAAAGACAATAAGAGAGGAATGGGCAGGATATTTTAATAAACATCTTAAATAGCGATAGTTTTAGGTTTTTCCTTTCATGATAGTAGCATTTGCTTACTTTTGCAGTTTTTTAACTGTGAATACATGTAACCGTGAATAGATTATTGAGAATAGATGAATGGAAAAGTGGGTTCTTTTAAGTTTTGATGATAGCATTAGCGTCTTTTACTTTTACTATTTAATTGGAATTGATGAATTCATGATAACATGGTTTAAATTAATTAATTCTGTGCATTTAGGAATTGGAAAACTGGTTTTTGTATTTCAGGTTTGGTTAAATGAGCTAAAACAAACGGAATATAATAAAAAAACACTGAAGGTAACATCATTTTAAACACTGTCGAACGTTAATATATGTATCTTAATGTCAATCAACGCGATGAGTGACGTTCATATAATGCAGTGGATGACGATAATAAAAAACGCTAGGCGAGGATCTCTACGGCTAAACGATAGTAACGTCGACTGTAAACATGTTCGACGTTAAACTTACATCAATCACCTTATAACTGACGTCAAATATTCCTTTAAATATAAATATTTATTCAAAAATTGACGTCAAATTAGAACTTCAAAATGAATCTCACGTCAATAATCTTCTACGACGACGTGAACATTACGTCAGTTCCCCCGACCATATGACGAAAAATATTTCTTTAAAAATAAATATTTATTCAAATATTGGACGTCATGCTCTATTCTATTGGACATACCTTAACGTCGATGTACACAAAAGATGTTAACTTTACGTCAATTACCTTTGTATACGACATAAACGAGTTCCATTAACGTCAGTCGGCAATATTCGACATAGATTTACGTCACCGCTATAACGTCATTATCAAAATCGTCGTTAAAGGCCAAAAATAACCGACGTAATAGGCTGCTTTTGCACTAGTGCTAAAGCCAAAAGGAATCCAAGGAAAAAGCAAGAAAAGGTCTAAAATGAACAAAAGCTCTTCAAAAGGAGTTTTACTTTGACAAAACCATGAATGTTTAGAAGACAATCAAGCAATTAAATGGTAAGAAATAAAGGTTAGCACAACAAAAGGAGTTACCTAAACAAAGGCACTAGAATAGATCACAAAAACAAAAAAAACTACTAGAAAAACACAAGGTGCTTTTGTTCTTTTGCAAGCTAAACCAAATGGTGCACTAAGGCAACCTTTTTAGGTCATCATGGCTGCTGGAAAAGCGGCTAGGGATGTGAGTTTCAGCTCCCAAATCAACATCAAAGTGCTCACACAAAAGTTGGTTAGATATGGTACATGCATGTGCTTTTACTTTTACTTTTTGCTTTTGCTTTTTGTACTTTTTGTCTACTTTTCTTTTGTGCCTTTTGTCTCTTCTTTTTTGAAATTTTTAGCATAAACACACACCAAATCAGATCTCAAATATGGAATGTTACAAGTAGTTTCATGTTCATACAAGCTTATAACACCAAAATAAAGAAAACCTACTAGAATGAAGTATAGCATGAAAAACAAAAAGGGACATAATGGAAAGCTAACTCTAAGAACTTGTTGATGATCTAAGAAAAAGTATGAAATCAAATATGCAAAGTAAAATCACTCAAAGGTACTCAAATGAAACAGTTTCAAAATTTACTCAAACATGTATTTTTGGTGATTTTTCAAAGGTTAAACAAGGAAGTAAAGACATGTAAAAGACTAAACATGACTCTAGACAACATGGATGGATTCAAAAATAAAAAAAGACACAAAATAATCATATAAGACAAAAAAAAACAGTAAGTAATGACTCAAGAAAAAGAAAAAGACACAAAAAAGTAGCCAAAACTACCAAAAACGAACTTGAAAAACGCTAATGACAACCTGTCAGCTTTGACCGTTGCTGAGTGTTTTACTTATAACTTTCTGCACAAAACTCGAAATGAAGTTATTCTTTTTTTGTTGGACACTAGAATCAAAGGGCTTTCATTTGAATATTTTTAATTATTTTTTGGACAACTGAGCTAGATGCAATTTAAGTTTCAAAATCGTCACAATTTGTTGCCAGAACAAATGATAGATGGAAAACAAAACACAACAAGACAAGTAGGGAAACAACATCAACAACATGGAACAATAAAGGATAGATAAGGACCAAAAGACTTAGCTCTTGAAGAACCAAAGATCTTGATACCAAATGATGGCAACCTCCTTGGCTAGGTTGGGCCAAAGCTAGGAGATGTGCATGGAGGGGTGTTTCCTTGGATGAATGGTGCGGAAATGTGGTGGTAAATGATCCAAGGATGATGAGCTAAGTTATGGATGGGGTAGAAGCTTAAAGCCTCTAGGAGATATGGTGGTGGTGGTGTAGTGTTTGGTGGCTCCAAGAGGGGTTAGGCCAACTAAAGGAGGAAGGTGACTAGAAGGGCCTCTAGGGTTGTTCTAGTCTTGATCAAGGAAAAGTATGGCCATATTTTGGTAGCATAACATTACTTAATTACAAGATGAAATATAAGGGTGGAGACACCTCTATTTATAGGCCAAGGGTGTCTTCTTCTAACCCTAAAAGCATGATCTCCCACCTTTGCTCTCATCGGCCAAAAATGAGGCCTTCTAACCTCTCCAATGATGGGAGGACATGTGGCCACTTACAAAGCACAATCCTCTCCATTCTTATAGTGCCATGTGGCCACTCCTAAAAGAAAAAAACTCTCTACTCCTAAGGTGCCATGTGGCTACCTTTTTAAAAAGTAAATCCTCTCCAATGGAAGCATGACACATGGCACATACTTTCCACTTGGTTTGGATGTCTAACTTTTAAGGAAAATCCTATGCTACTTAGGCCTTAATACAAGCCTTAAACAAACCTACACTACATAACCTAATACAATGGCCTAAATTCCTACACTAGTCTTCAATCCATGCTTCATGATGGCTCCAATGTTGGTCCACAAGGTAGAGTTGACATCACCTTCAAGGATGACTTTCACTCCCTTGAAAGTTCTTGACCAAGGCTAAGGGATTTTCCATTAGGAACTTGTTATAATAAGAACACTCTGGTTCCTTCCTCTTGCTTCCCACAGTCTTGATTCTCTTTCCTGATGAGGAGGCCATCCCTGCATCAAATACAATTCACAAGACCACAAGAAGTATTGTCAAGCATTAGTGAATCACAAAACAACTTTCCTATCATCGCTGAGGGCAAAACAGGAGCCCTCAATGTCACCTTGAACGAGACACATCTCGAAAGCACACAAATCACACTTCTGTAGAAATCGCGCTCAGCGCAAGACTGGCGCTGAGCGACAATCAATTCTTCTACACAATGTCCCTAGTTGGCTTTCAAATGCTATTCACATGCATTTTTTTACAATTCTAGTCCTCAATCAAACAATTTAATCGGTCCAAACAAGGATTATTTTATCCAATCATGTATAAACATCAAAATCCCTCAAGAATCATGCTTAGACAACTATATTCATTCAAAATCATGCTTTCAAAACCCTAGAATGTAAAATGGATGTACTTACTTGGGTGGAGATGCTCAATATGTGAAGAATGCTCAATGAATTTGAAGAAATCAACCCCTAACAGCAGTGCTCTCACAAAACCCCAAAATTGGATGGAGAATTGGTGCATAAATGGATGGAGAAAGGGTTTTGGGAAGAGGGGTGAAGGAGAAAGTGGAGAGGATCCTTTGAAGAGGGCTTTGGAGTGGCTAGAATGAGTAGGGCTGAATGAGATGGCTTGGGCGAGACCTAGGGTAAGTAAAATGCCTAATAGGCCAACTCACGCTGAGCCCAAAACATAAAACCCAAAAGCTCACATAAAACAAAATTGCCCTTCATCTAACACAATCAACATTCTCACATGCAAATGCCATCACAAGGACTTTTCCAAGGCTTATAATGAGGCTTAGTTAACAAGAAAAATTGGTTTTTCTAGAACACAAGATCCTTGAGTGAATAGAGTTATTTTAGCATCTAAAGTTCAAGCACAAACTCTCTTTTTCACCAATCTTACTCAGTCCCAACTTCTTTCCTTTTTCTCTTTTCATGCAATTTTTTCTCATTCAACACTTGAGCTCAATGCCTTTCTTTTGCCTTTCAATTTCCCCCACAACCCCAAACTTGAACTTTGCAATATCATACAATTATTCTTAACCCAACTCAAGGTAAAAATTTTCAAAGCAAGGGTTTTCATCCTGTTTTCAAGGCTAGGGTTCAAAAAGGATAGAACACTGATAAGTGTGAAAAATAATTATTTTTACACTTATCAATGATCTTAATCTTGTAATTATTCATGTTATTACTCAGTGAAAAGTTGTAATAGGAAGTAGCTTTTTTTACGTAAATTATTGTTCAGGAAAAGATGTTTAAATTGGAATCTGTCAGCCAGTTCTCGCAGAGCGCAAGAAATTCGCAGAGCCAGAAAATAAAATTCGCACAACGCACCAAGGCCTGTGCGCTGAGCGAATCATGAAAGTTAAAGAGCCATCAATTTGGAAATTCGCATAGGGCACACATACCCGTGCGCTGAGCGAATAACAGCAGTTTTAGAGCAGCAATAAAAGAAATTCGCACAGCGCACACACTCTGGTGCGTTGAGCAAATTAAGGAAGTTAAATGGCTCTTAAAAGACATGACAGAGGGGGGAGAAACTATCTTCGGACACACGAAAAATTGGAGAACTGCTCTGGAGAAGTTGAGGAGAACATCAGGAGACCTCTCAAGACATCAATACTACACATTATGCAAGGGATTGTTGAAATGAGTACGTTTATGATGTCTAGGATAGGCTAAATTTCTGTTCGTTGGAATTGATTGTAATGGCTGACAATTGATGTAATTTTTCCTGTTCAATATAAGTTGTGTTCATATGTTTTTCTTGACTTACTTGTCATTATACGAAAGTATAATATATTTAATATATTCAAATTGTACTGGGAAGTAAATTTGAGTATGAACGTAAGAAAAGCAACCTGAAGGAACGATGCTAGGAATAATTTCAATTCATCTGGTCATTGGTAAACATCAGATCTTAATGCAAAGTTTATGTTTAATTACTTAAGGAATTAATAATTGAGCATAATTATTTAGAACTTGTTTTAAGGGATTAAACCAAGATATTGTGATGTTAATGTTTGAACGCAAATTATATTGTTCAGATAAGTTACTGTGATGTTAGTCATGAACTCAATTCCAACGAAGCTTTCTTCCAACTTTAATTTCAAATTTTAATATATTGTTAATTTCTTACTTTCCGTTACTTAATCAAGTTGTCATTTGTTGTTGTTAAATTGATTTTGATAAATAATTGTAATTGAACAACGTAACTTAAATTCCCTTGGGAGAACGATACTAGACTTTATCACTGTATTACTTGTAACGATTTGGTATACTTGCCAAAAGGTTATCAAACACATGTTTCTCTTTTCCTTGGGTTAATATTTGGCTAAGAATGGCTTCCAAAAATGGCCTTGATCATATGACATAAACATGCAATTCAATCAATCATAAAGATTCAGGCAATATCATTCATGCTTCCCTGTGAACAGTATTATATCCATGAATACTCTGGAGCTCAAAACCTCTCACATCATGCTTTCTCTCACATCATTCATACACCCTGCTTGGCATCATAATCACAATCATAAATCATGACACATCTGTTCACAAAGCTAGTGAACCATTCACTGTACATTAGCATGCAACACAAACTCAATCGTCATCCACATCCAATCATCATTTGAGAAAACTCATCATGCAATATCATCATATCAAACCAACATCAGAATCAATGTACAAGCCAAGCATAGACACATAAAATAAAATTCAACCTATTCTACAAATCCAAAGTACAAAAGAAAAACAAAAATCCCTGGGTTGCCTCCCAAGTAGCGCTTGTTTAGTGTCATGAGCCTGACCCGAACCTCAAGAATCCACCAACATCATCACCGTGGAGAATTGTTCCACTTCTCCTCCCAAATAATGTTTAAGTCTCTGACCATTCACCACCCAACTCTGCTACTGACCATTATCATTTGGATTCTCCAATTCCACTGCTCCATTTGGATATACACGCTTTAACACAAAAGGTCCTGACCATTTTGATTTCAACTTCCCAAGAAATAACTTTAATCGTGAATTAAACAATAACACTTGCTGTCCCGGGTTGAAAACTCTCTTTATTAGCTTCCTGTCATGATAAAATTTCACCTTTTCTTTATAACTCCTAGATTAGTCATATGCATGTAACCGCATCTCTTCAAGCTCCAATAATTGACTTCTATGTTTGCTTTGAGTTTCATGAGGATCAACATTTAAAAATTTCAAAGCCCACAAAGCTTTATGCTCCATCTCTACTGGTAAGTGACATGCTTTCCCATATACCATTTGAAAAGGTGATAATCCCATAGAAGTTTTCATAGCTGTCCTGTATGCCCAAAGAGCATCATCTAATTTATGTTACCAATCTTTCCTTGAAAAAGCCACTGTCTTTGCTAAAATTCTCTTGATATCTCTGTTAGAAACTTCAGCTTGACCATTCGTTTGCGGATGATAAGGTGCTACCACCTTATGTTTCACCCCATAGTGTTTAAGTACTTTAGCTAACTGAGCATTACAAAAATTAGACCCACCATCACTGATGAGTACCCTGGGAGTTCTAAAACGTGAAAAGATCTGTCTTTTTAAAAATTTGATCACAGTATTAGCATCATTCTTAGGACATGCTAGAGCTTCAACCCATTTACTTACATAATCAACAACCACCAAAATGTATTCATTGTTGAAAGATAAAGGAAAAGGCCTAACAAAATCAATACCCCAACAGTCAAAGACTTCAACTTCCAAAATACCTTGCAAAGGCATCTCATGTCTTCATGAAATAGTCCCTGTCCTTTGACATTTGTCACAATTCCTGGCATGATTATTAGCATCTTTAAACAAAGTCGGCCAATAAAATCCTGAT
This sequence comes from Vigna reflexopilosa, assembly GCA_027742785.1. Taxonomy (NCBI): domain Eukaryota; kingdom Viridiplantae; phylum Streptophyta; class Magnoliopsida; order Fabales; family Fabaceae; genus Vigna; species Vigna reflexopilosa. Next base: position 14,363 of record JAFNIE010000845.1, on the reverse strand, counting down.
TGAAGAATTTTTGCAGCAGTTCGCTCTCCATTATAATGACCTCCATAAGGGGAATTATGACAATGCCACAGAATTCCTTCTGCTTCTTCTGTCATTACACATCTCCTCAAAATATTATCGGCTCCAATCTTGAATAAATACGGATCATCCCATATAAGTTGCTTAGCATCATGTAAGAATTTCTTTTTCTGTTGCCAATTCAATTCTTCAGGTATAACTCCTGCAACTTTAAAGTTGGCTAAGTCAGTAAACCATGGCCTTTGCTGAATGTACAAGAGAGTTTCATCTGAAAAAGACTCCCAAATTTCCTTCTTCTTGCTTGTTTCAATAACCTCCACTTTTGCTTTATCTACTTCAATCCCTCTGACCGAAATCTTGTGTCCCAACACAATTCCTTCTGTAACCATAAAATAGCATTTCTCCCAATTCAAAATAAGATTTGTTTGAACACATCTTTTAAGAACAACATCCAAGTTGATCAAGCATTTTTTAAAAGAATCCCCAAATACGGAAAAATCGTCCATGAAGACTTCTATGCTTTTCTCCATGACATCTGCAAAGATTGCTTGCATACACCTCTGAAATGTGGTAGGAGCATTACAATGTCCGAATGGCATTTTTCTATAAGCAAATATACCAAAAGGACATGTAAAAGCTGTCTTCTCTTGATCTTCAGGATCTACCACAATTTGATTATATCCAGAATAGCCGTCTAAAAAGCAATAATAAGCTTGTCCAAACAATCTTTCTAACATCTGGTCCATAAAAGGTAAGGGAAAATGATCTTTCCTGGTAGTCGTATTCAATTTCCTGTAATCGTTACACATCCGCCAACTAGTGACTGTCCTTGTAGGAATAAGTTCATTTTTCTCATTATAAATCCCAGTCATCCCTCCCTTTTTTGGGACAACTTGAACTGGACTCACCCATTTATTATCAGAAATGGGATAAATAATTCCTGCTTCCAATAACTTCAATACTTCCTTTCGCACAACCTCTTTCATGACAGGATTAAGTCTCCTTTGTGGTTGAGCTACTGGCCTATAATCATCTTCCATAAGAATTCTGTGCATACAGTATGTGAGACTTATACCCTTGAGATCTGCAATTGACCAGCCTATAGTACCCTTATTTGCTTTTAAAACTTCCACCGGCTTCTCCTCTTCTTTTAGAGATAAGGAAGTACAAATAATTACTGGCTTTCCTCCATTATCTTCCAAAAACACATATTTCAAATGTGGTGGTAGCTCTTTCAATTCAATCTTACTTTCTTGAACTTTTCTTTGAGCTCAATTTTTTCAAAAATAGTCTTTTCCGCTGGAATTTCTTTTGTTGCCTCCAAATCCTGAACGCATTCTTTAATCATTTTGTGCTCCTCTTCATTTAAATCTTCACATTCATTAATAAGGGTTCTTTCCAGAATGGATGCATCATGAATTCTATTCTCTTGCGTCATACAAAGTTCTTCCACAATGTCTATTTGAAAGAATAACTTATCATCTTTAGGATGTGACATTGCTTGGAACACATCAAAATCCCCCTCTTCTTCTTGTAATCTAACTTTAAGCTTGCCATTTTCAACATCAATCACGATTCTGGATATCTTCATAAAAGGTCTTCCAAGAATCAAAGGTGCATCTCCATTTTCTTCCATCTCCATTATAACAAAATCCATTGGAAATAAAAATTTGTCTACCCTGACTATTACATCTTCAACAACTCCATATGGATATTTAAGAGATCTATCTGCTAATTGAAGAGTCATCCTTGTTGGCTTGATTTCCAATCCTCTAATCTTTTTGAACATAGAAAGAGGCATTAGATTAATACTAGCTCCTAGATCAATCAAAGCTTTCCCTACTTCTAACTCTCCAATAGTACATGGAATGGTAAAACTCCCTGGATCTTGTAATTTAGGAGGTAGTGTCCTCAGTATGACTGCACTACAATTCCCTTGCACCTCAATAGTTTCCTTCTCAATATACTTCCTTTTCATCATGAGAATTTATTTTAAAAATTTTGCATATGACGACATTTGCTGAAGTGCCTCAAAAAATGGTATTATTATTTCCAACTTCTTAAAAATCTCCATAAAACGCTCAAACTGCTTTTCTCTCTCCCTCCTAGAATATGTCTTTGGATAAGGCAAAGGTTTTTCATAATCCTTCTCTTTTAGTTTTACAACCTCTTCATCTTGAAATTCTCCCTCATCTCTCAAATTTTTATTCATCATATTTTTCTCTCTCTCACACTCCTCTCTCTGATCACTCTTTTTTTCAACACTCTCTTTTTCTTTCTCTCTTTTCTCAATTATTCTATCCTCTAATACTCTCCCACTTATGGTAACAATCTCATATGCTTCTCTCACATCACTTCTCTCTACACAATTAACATATAACACACTTCTATTCATAATTCTCTAAAAAATCTCTTCAGACTCTGCGCTCCTCTGTACTGACATAAATTGAGGCTGCTTTGGGATTCTTGAAGCTTCTATAATTTCCTGTGGTGAAAAAGATAATTTTTGTGTAATTATCTCCAACTGCTGAGCAATTACCTTTTTATGATCCATCATTAAACTATGATGTTGTATCAATGAAGCATCTTGAACAATATCAACACTTTCGCTATGTGTTTCCTCATTATTTGCCATACTCTCAATCAGATCATAGGCCTCATCCTCAGTCTTTCTTCTTATGTCGCCTCTGGCTGCAATATTCAACATCATCTTTGACTGCATATTTAAGCCTCCTAGGTAGGCAATAACTAAAGTTGTCTTGTCAAACCCATGAACTGGCGTCTTCCTCAATAGGCCTTTAAACCTATCCCATGCTTGCCCGAGAGTTTCTTCCATGCCCTGTTTAAATGATGAGATCTCCAACCTTCCCTGGGTGACTTTGGACCGTGGAAAATATTTGTTGACAAATTTGGTTGCCACAATTTCCCACGTAGTGAATGTTCCTTCTGGAAAGAAATTTAACCATGTCTTAGCATTGCCTCCCAGTGAGAATGGAAACAAGCTAAGCTTTACTTGTTCATCTGATACTCCAGTCATCTTCACAATATTGCAAATTTCACTAAATGTTGTCAAATGATCATACGGATTCTCATTAGACAAACCGTGAAATTGGTTGCTTTGCACCAGATGGATTAACGCGGGATTCATCACCATGTTGGTTGTATTATCAGTTGGCATGGCTATTATGTTAAAGTGGAAAGGGCCAACAACATTAGATTGATCCGCTAGAGTGCGTCTTGGATGAGGTTGCTTAGCTGCCATCTCCTCTGATCTTTGTTCTCGTGAAGGTAATAATAGTCTGTCAGGAGAAGGAAACAAATCCCTAGATGGGTGTCTGACTTTCCTTCCCTTTGTATCACTTAAGCCTCCAAGAAGAGATTGCGTGTTTTTCTTGCTCCTAGTATGTCTAGTCTCCTGCATGCACAAGAAACACAAACCCTAGTAGCACTTTTATATAAAAATAAAAACAAAAGCAAAAACAAAATATATACAGACAAGTCAAATTAAATCAATTTACACTACTAGATAAGTTAAACCACGAGTCCTCGGCAATGGCGCCAAAAACTTGTTAAAACCCTAGCAAGTGTACCAGATCGTATCAAGTAATAATAGATGGTAAGACCAAATATTGTTCTCCTAAAGGACTCTTAGGCCTTAACTTTCATGTAAAAAGATCGCATAAGACTTGAGAAAAGAATTAAATTTAGGTTTTTGAATGCAAGACGAAAATAAACATGCAAAATGCAGTGAATCAATTGGCTAGAAGAAACTATGGATGAATGGAGTTGTTGGGGTTTTCAATTTCATCTTATCCACCCTCTTATATCTACTCTTCTTATTTAATTCGCCTATTTATCATATTGTCATGCAAACTTTCTTGGTCTAACCTAAACCCAATCTCTTGGCGAATAGAGCCTATTACTAATTATTGGCTAGCTATCTCTAGCCTCCTCTAGTAACTAATAATGCATGATAAACGACCGCAAAATACAATTGATCGTCCTACCCCTATCTCTAGGCGGTATTAACTTAATTAAGGAATTCCCCTCAGTTCATGACATTATTGTATGTCTCCGTATCAATAAAGACAAACAACATTTACCGAATGAGTTAAACGATAAAAGCATTAAGAAAAGGTAAGGAACCCAAAAATTGAAAACATAGGCATATGCAAGCATATGAATAAAACAAGAATTTCAATATAAGAGAGTTTCAAAAGATTACATTGTTCCCCAACAACAAAGGGTTTAGTTCACCATAAACATGGTGAACTAGATGGAATTAAACGAAAGTATGGAAGAATAAACCCTAAATTTGGTAAATTGGAGCCTAAGCATCCAAGGAACCGCCTCCAAGGAGTGTAGAACAACTCTAGACGTCTCTACCTGCCAAAGAATTGCTTTAAGAATCGCACTGGGGCTATTCATAGCGCATAAAAGTAACAGAATTTAAGCCCAAGCCCATCTGATGGACGCTCAGCGCTTAATTTGGCCGCTCAGCGGTTTGCCTCTAATCGCAAAACCGCTTAGCGGTCCAATATACCGCTCAACGATGGCCCTCTAATCGCACAGGACGCTCAGCGGTGCCGCTCAAGCGAGAAAGAGTGACTTCACCCACGAAACTGGCGCTTAGCGCTGGAATTGGCGTTGAGCAGTGCACTTGACTCTTCTTTTCATCCTTTTTCTCCTTCTTTCATGAGTCTAAGTCCTTCCTTCTTCACTTCCATCTTCAATTCTCATCAAAATCCTACAAAACAATGCAAAATAAGCATAATATCTCTAAAAGTAACTTTTGACTCTCATATGACTCAACTAAGTGTTTTACTTGAGTCTTAAGCTCTTTCAAAGCCATAAAGGGTGTGTTTTAATATCAAATTTAAGTATAAAAATAACGGTTTTCCAACCGTTATCAGCAGGCTCATAACCCAACAAAACAATGTTCCAAAGTATTTAAAAATTACATCACAAAAATAATTAAATCAAAGAAATCAATGTTTTTAAATCACCGGGGTGCCTCCTAGCAAGCGCTCCTTTCTGGATATTTTTTTTTCTTTTTGCTAAATTTTTTCAGGAATTTAATATAACCAGGAACTTGTTTCAATGTCTCAATCATAGGAACTTTAATCTCCAATTTCTTGAAGATTTCCATGAAGCGCTCAAACTGTTTTTTCTTCTTTTTCCTATGATACTTCTTTGGATGAGGAAAAGGTTTTTCATATGATTCTTTCTTTTTTTTCTGTCTTCCTCTTTTTCTTTTCTCTCACTTTCTTTTTCCCTTCTCTTTTTCCACTCAACTTCTTCATCTTCACACAAATTCTCTTTCTCTTTTCTCTTTCAACCACTTCTTTTTCTTTCTCTACATCTTTATCTTTTTCACTCAACCTTTCTTTTTCTTTTCTCTCTATCTTTTTCTCATTAAAAATCTTGTCACTTCAAGTGATAATGGCTTGACATTTCTCCCTAGGGTTAACTTCAGTATTAACCCCAAAATCTTCCAATTTCTCAATTAAATGACCAATCTGCATCTCCATCCTCTTGAATGCTGCTTCACTGCTTTTCTGAGTGGAGATGGACTCTTGCATAAATTATTCAAAGGTTTCATCCATCTTTGCCATTTTTCTGATAGAGAGAGTTGACTTTGATCCATGCTTGAGTGAAGGTTCCATTCGTGGTTGAGATTACCTTGGTAGAACTGAGTGCCCATATAGTTAATTTCTTGTCCGAATTGCATCCTGCAAGCATTAGGCACAAAACCCTAGAAAACATGGTTAGCATTAAAACAAAAAACTAAAACAAAAATAAAAAATCAAGTCGAAGTTAATCAATAATCACAAGAATAAAATAGTTAAACCACGAGTCCCTGGCAATGGCGCTAAAAACTTGTTAAGACTTCGACAAGTGTACCGAATCGTATCAAGTAATATAAATGGTAAGACCAAGTATCATTTTCCCTAGACACTCATTGCCCTAAACAGTCATGTGATTTGTTGATTATAATGCAAAAAGTAAATATGAATGCAAGTGTTGATCAATTGACCAAAACAATGCAAAGGTGAATGGTGTATAAAATATGGAATGATTATGTTGTTGGAGTTTCCAACTTATCCTATCCACTCTCATGTATTTACGAATTCATCTCCTTCATTAATGTTAATGCCACTTTCTAATTTACTTTAAACCCGATGTCTCGGTGAAGAAAGCCTACTCTTAATTACTAGTTCACAATGTCTTGTATCCCTAATAACTAATTATGCATTACATTTGCACAGAAGCTTAAAGGCAACCAACCCTCCTATTTCTATGTCTAGGTAATATTGCTTTCAGGAGAATTTCCCCAGTTCTAGATTTCCCCGTATGTGTCCATATCGTCAAAATCAATAATCATGCAATTGAATGAGTTAAACAAAGCATGCATAGAGAAAGGAGGAAATACCCTAACAATTAATGAAGTGAAGCATAAACAATGGAGGTTTAGTTCACCATAAACATGGTGAAACTAGATGAAAATAGTGAAAAGAATGAAAGATAGAACCCTAAAAGTTGTAGATTGGACAACACCCGTTTGGTTTTTGGTGGTTGATGCCAACACATCATACAACATCCTTCTATAGAAGCCTCTAATAACAGTTGAAAATACCGTTATCTATGATGTAATTTTGATACTAAATGTACCCTTTTCTACCTAGACACTTGTTTGAAATCATGTTTTTCTGTTAAGTTGTGTGAATAAGAGAGTTGAGGTTGAACTTGATGAGTTTATGACTAAATTCACTTGTTTTGGCAGGAATTGAGATAATATGGAAGCAAAGCTAAAATGCCAAGGACATGGAGCTCAGAAAGGCCTAGAAAAGCACCAAAGAGGAGGAACGCACGGAGCTTGCGTGCCCTTTTAGGAGCCCTCAACGCCAGAGCCTATCACACCATGCTTGAGCGCCCTTTTTGGGGCACTGAGCGCCCTTGGGCAGGCGCCACTTTCCAGATGCACCACACCTGTTTTCCCTCTTAGTGAAGTTCAGCGCCATTTCAAGTACCGCAAATCGGCCGGGCGCCCTAAGTGGGGCGCTGAGCGCCAGCGAGACGGGCCTGTGCCTTGTTTCTGTTTTGATTTCGCTCTATTTAAAGGACCCAGACACCCTAGGTTTTGTATCTTTTGGCAGAGGAGGCACAACAAAACACACTTTCACTCTCTAGAAGCGGATTTGGATGCGGGAGCTTCCATCGTCAACTTTTAGGGTTTCTTTATCTCATTCTTCTCCATTGTACATCTAGTTTCACCATGATGATGGTGAACTAACTTCTATTTGTTTTTGGGGGATGATGTAACATTGCGAACTCTCATGTATTTGAATTGATTCTTATTAATTTATGCTTCTCTCATTACCTATTAGGATACTGTGATTTATGCTCACTTTGTTTAACTCATTCATAGTGTGATGTATGAATTGCATAAGTTCTGGGAGGTTCCTTACAATTCAGGTTCTTTTAGAATTATTCCCAAGAACAGTATTTCTCAAGGATGGAGGTATGAGTCTTGGCCGTCTTAAGCTTCTGATCTTAAGAATTAATTATTAGGGATGCTAGGAATCGTATGAACTAGTAATTAACGATGAGCTTTCTTCACCGAGGGATTGGGTTTTAAGTAATTTAGTGAGTGACGTTGACTTTAATGAAAGAAGAAAAATTCTTATATACATGAGAGTAAACTTGGTGAAATCTAACCCCAACAACATACTCATCTCATACTTCAAACATCATCCGTTAATCGTTGTGCTCCTCTTCAATTGATCAAACTGCATTCATATTTAATTTTCTACAATTGCATTTGAAACCAATGATCTCATTCATTTTAAGTCTTAATTAATTATGCTATCACACGACTATCTTGTGCCGTGAGTCTCTTGGGATAAGATACTTGGTCTTACCATTTTATATTACTTGTACGATTCGGTACACTTGCCGGTGACCCAACACCCTCCCTAAATCTATTATAGGTAATTGTATCTACCTCCCATCTTGTTCTCAAGTTCCTTTGTACATCAAAACATATTATCACGATACATATGGATCATAAGACAAGCCGAGAATGTTATATCACTAGTCTTCAACTATCGATCCCGCAACTCATCACTAACAACATTGGGAAAGGACGAATGGTTTGTCCAACTTTAGTGGTTGAAGACTTGGATCCCTATGTAGGAAGCGATGTCACGTTTGAGCCTATTGGAGATACCAAGCTTTTTAGGTTGCATGAAGGGTGGGATTCGAAGAGGGGAGTTGCTTTGGAAGGATGCGATGGAAAAGTAATCGACCAAGTTCTCGTTGAAAATATAGAGTTGGTCACTTGGATTGCAATCGAAATCTCAAGCATAGATCTAAGAATATCTTCCCACAAGATATTTGCTTTCGAAGAAGCCAGGCTGGTATCCTAAAAGAAAAGAAAAGGGGGGGGGCTACAAGGAGGTTTTGTACAATAAGTGCATTATACTATGTGGTTAGTCAATGTTGTCTTAGTAAAGAAGGCCAATGGGAAATCTTATATTTGTATCAATTACACATACCTCAACAAGGCTTGCCTTGAGGATGTTTATCCAAATATAAATCAGTTAGTCGACGAAGTTGTTGGGTATAAGTTGTTGAGTTTTTTAGATGCTTATTCTGGTTATAATTAAATCCTTATGGAAAAAAGGGACAAGTTCAAGACGACTTTCATTAGTGAGGAAGAAAATTATGCTTACAAGGTCATGCCTTTTGGCCAAAAGAACACAAGGGCAACTTACCAATGGTTTATGATAAAGTGTTTCAGGATCTTATTAGTCAAAATCTAAAGGTGTATGTGGACAATATGATGGTTACCCCATCCTCCTCGTAGCATGCAAGGGATTTGATCGAGGTGTTTTCGGCCTTAAAAACTTATAACTTGCATCTTAACCCAAAGAAATGTGTTTTTGAAGTAGATGGAGCTAAATTCGTAGGCTTCATGTTAACACACAATTGAATAAAAGCCAATCCTAAAAAGTTTAAAGTCATTATTTAGATATGAAAGCCTAAAGAATGTGAAGGAGGTGTAATGACTGATTGGGCGATTAACCACGATATCTCAATTTTTACCAAGGTTGGCAAAGAAGACAAAGTCAATGGTGCGACTGTTAAAGAAATCCAAATTCATGTGGGATGAAATATCTCAAGCCATATTTGAAGAAATAAATGTGGCTTTAACATTTCCTCTAGTGTTACAAAAATGAGATACATCCAAGTCATTACTGGACTATATCGTTGCAATTGAAGATACTATCAATGCAATTATCATTCAAGAGCACGATAAGGAACAATACCCGTTTATTTCATAAGTAGAACCTTTTGAGATGTTGAAACCTAGTATCAAATGATGGAAATGGTGGCATTGTAACTCGTAACAATGATGAAAAGGTTAAAACCCTATTTACAAAGTCATAATGTGGTGGTGAAGATTGATTATCCAATCCAGAACATTATGCAAAAACGAGACTTATCGAGGAGAATGACATCATGGGCTATGGAGTTATCATTGTTCCATATGCAATATAAGCATAATGGACTTATAAAGGTTCAATGTTTAGTTTATTTTTCAAGTGAGCTGTAGACCAAGAATGTTTTAGAAGAAGTTTGGCGGATCTTGTATATGGATGGTTCGTCTAACCTTAAAGGCGTAGGGGTTGGGATAATGTTGGTCGTCCCAACATGTGTTAGCTGAAAAATCATTGCACTTTGGTTTTAAAACCTCAAATAATCAAGTAGAGTATGAAGCATTCATAGTTGGTCTTATATTAGCAAAAGAGATGGGAGTCTAAGGGTCACTGGTCAAATTGATTCTTGGTTCACTATCGACCACCTTATAGGATATTACCAAAGGAAGGATGCCTTGCTGCGCCATTATTACCATTTGGTGAAGAAAATGGTAGAAGGCTTCAACTTGGAACACATCTCTAGAGGAGATAATGAGAGAACCAATGTCCTTTCAAAGTTGGCAAGCACTAAACAAAATGAGAGGTATAAGGAGTTGTTGTAACAAGATCTTTTATCACCATCAACTTAGGGGAATGATGAATGTATGGTATTAAAGGAAGAATTGACTTGGATGGCACACATCATAAAATATCTAAAAACTAGAAAGTTATCAAAGGGAGAGGGGAAAAGTTGGGAGATAAGGGTGATCGGGTAAACTATAGTTAGTGACGAACTCTTTAGGAGGGGATATTGTCAGCCACTTTTGAAATGTGTTTCCGTCACACAGGCTGAGAATATCATAAGAGAGTTGCATAAAGGAATATGAAGGCATCACTTAGGGGCAAGAACCATGGCAATGCGAGTATTCCAATCCAGTTACATTTGGCCAACCATGGTGGTAGATTGCACCAATTATGTTAAGAAATATATACCTTTTCAAAAGCATGGTAACCTAATTCATAACAAGCAAGAGGAATTGCATTGCATCTTCACCCTATGGCCCTTCATAGAATGGGGGATGGACATTATCAGACCTTTTGCTCCATGGAAGGTCCAAGTTATGTTCTTGCTAGTCGATATCTACTACTTCACTAAAGGGATTGAGGTAGAACAGGTGGCCAAAAGATCTATTGGAGGTATTAAGGGCATATAAGGGCACTCCCTAATGATCTACTACTTCACTAAAGGGTACTGATGCCATAATTATGAAAGCAACAAAGGTGACTTAGTATGTGAAAAATGCGAGAAGGCTCGAATTTGAGAAATGGCCCTAAAGCAAAGAGCAGTCAGGAAGTACATCTAAAAAATTATGCCAAGAACGTTTCACAAGGGTGACTTAGTATTTTACATGGCTAGTAATTCCAGAAAGACAAAAGGGAAGTTCTCGACCAATTGGAAGGGGTATTCACAATCATTGCAGATGTAGGCAAATAGGAATATAAGTTGGAGTATTTATTAGGGCAACCCATGTCTAATACATGGAATTCAACGTACCTAAAGTTTTACTTCGATTAACCTTGTAATTTATATGTGTATTCTTTCGTCACTTGGTTTTTTTTTTCCTTAAGGAGAGTTTTGGTTTAGAAGGCTTTAATGAGGCACTCAATCAATAAAATATGCACTCATTTATATCTTATGCTATCTTATTTTCTTAAAATGCATGATTTAAATGTTCCCTTACCATGATTCTGGTTGAACATGATCTCAATTCCACCCAAAATTCCTCTTAGTCCAGGTCAAATCCAACTCTTCTTCGTAAGGTGTAAGGGAGTTTCTTAGAATGACTGGTTTGCTACACTCCTTCTATAAAAAATCATACTTCAAGTGGGGAGGCGGTTGTTTTAGTACCAGTTCACCTATAGGGTTGTATGGCTACAACGCTGCTTTAGTGCTCGCTGCACCTCTAGGATTTTCTTCTTGCAACTCCTTGGATTTATCAAATTTTGAGATATTTTTTCTGATTTCTCCATCTTCTCTAGGGTCTCCTCCTGGTTCAATATTCATCAATGCTTTTTGTAGGGGATTTGGTGAACAAAATGAGTTTCTTACATCCATTCAAATCTTATCCAATACATCTATTCGAAAGTAATCTTTTCTTTCAAATACATGAAAGTTCACTTCCTCATCCTTCACTCGAACCTTCAACTTGCCATTATCCTCCACTCCTTTTGTTGGTCTAACTATGCTTGAGAAGTGGCATTGCCCTCGTTGTTGAGTATAATCTCTTAGTAATCTCCTTTGATTGTTACCTATAGCCATTTGGTTAGAACAGTTTGCCTCAAAATCAAGATTTGAATTCACGGCTTTAGTTTACGGCTACAACTGTGGCATTACGCTTTCTGAGTGTGCATTCGACCTTTTGATCAAATAATAAAATATGTTTTTCTCTTATCTTTTGTTTACATAACAACTTAAACGATGGTGAACATCATTAAAACAGAAAGATTTATGTAGAAATGAGTGTAAAAATCAATGAAACAATAACATGAAATAGTAACACAAAAATAAATTAAATTGGTTAGTTAATCTGCACTTAAATATATATTTGTACAATGATCAATCTGGTTTAAACATATATTTTCTTGACTCAAATCCCCAACAAAGTTGTTGTACTAAACAAATATCGTATTCATAGGGATTTGGAAGAAAAAAAAAACATTGCTTTAACTATTTTGATCTTATGTAAAATAGTTGATGTGTAGAAAACAAATTTGTATTGGTGAAAATGTTTTAAAATCAATTGGAAATCAATTCAAGTTATTAAATAAGTGACTTTATGTGGTTGAACCATGTTAAAGCTTGACCTCACAAACTTTCCTTATTTTTCATAAGATCTACCTCCAAATATGAAGATTCAGATGGTCAAGTTCTGGATGTCCGCTTAGGAACTCTAGGTCCATTCCTAGCACTTAGAGCATATGATCGCCACCCTTTCGTATGGTTCCTTAATGATGCCTTGAACAATTAACTTGCATTAAGATTAATATTATCTCTAGCTACGCACACCCTAGATTTATTTCCAACAACTAGAACTCCACAAGATAACTTATTGAACCATAACTTAAGAGCAATTCTCACTAATTCTCAAGCTAGTTAGATAAGACAAGTTATTAATTCATTGATCGTTGAATATAAATCAATTAAGAAACTTTAGACTAGTGGAAACTATACATAAATGGAAGACATTACAAAAGACAAGAGATTTTGAATTTGTTTACATATTGCTCCAACACTTAGAAAATTTAGCTTCTCATAAATGATAGATAGAAGTAAAAGTAATGAAGAGAATCCATCTCTAAATCCTCTAAATATGTTCTTTCAATTACAGAGGATAAGAATGAGGAGACTCTTTAGAGTCTCTCTCTAAAACTACTTTAAAAGTCTCTAAAAAATTCTCCCAACAAGATTTCTCTAGTCTCTCTCAAAGTTGATTTGAAGGTCTATTTATAAAGTCTGACAGTGTGGCTCTAGCGATGGTCCATGGCTCCAACTATGAGGTTTGCTTCCTATGTAGGTTTTGTCCATAGCTATTATAGTGAGTTTTTAGGCTGGAGCCTCCTAAGATTACTTCATGATGAAGTATGTTTCATTGCTTGAGATTTAGGTCAGGGCTTGATGAAACCTCCCATGTTGGGGGTTTTTTTTTTGGCTCATGCCTTAATTTCTGACACTGAAGTCGTGCTGCGACAAAGAGCTTGAAAAATGTTTAGAGTTCTTTTTGTTTTCTTCACAATGGTTTTAGCTCCTTAAATTTATCTATTCCTGGAAAATAAGTAAAATTGAGGTAGTTAACATAGGTTTTATACATAATCAAAGCAAGATTTTTGTCAATTTAACATTGAAATTTGCTAATACTATGCACTTATCAGGTGCCAAATTATGGAAACCCACTTCATGAAAGTTGAAGTCGCTACCATGGAGATGATGTGACTGAATGTGGAAGCTTGTTGAGGTGTGAGAGGAACAATGTGACAAAACATTTTCATCATAATTGCCTATAGAAATTTGTATTTTCTATTTGATCATTGACTATTGTACTACTATCATCCTTAATCCACTCATGTTTGTAAGGCTTTATATGGGGTTTAGTATTCAAATATAACTTTTCCACCAACTTTGAACTACAACAATTACAACTAGATCCACTTTCTACAATAACATAATATATATGATAAAAAGGGTTAGATCTCGTGTGGGAAATATTCTCTCGTTGTGATTGTTTTAATTCAATTGGATGGCTTCTAAGAAGTTTGCGCACCAATAATAACTCTCCCCCATAAGGAAGAATTTTCCTCAACAAAATTTATTACTTCTTCCTCACTAAGTGAAGAATGAGAGTCATCTATGCTTCTAATGTGTTGATCTTTCAAAACCATTGTTCTTTTGTGAGGACATTTAAAAGAAATGTGTCCTCTTCCAATGCATTTGAAGCATTGAACACCTATTGTTCTAGTTATTAGGGCTACTTTACAAATTATTTTTGTCCACCTTGAATTATTTTTGTCCACCAGGTTTTTACTTCACAATCTGGTTTTTACTGCCACGTCAATTAAAAGTATACTGTCAGCATGCCACGTCAGGGCCTCCTAAACGGCGTTTGTCCAATTTGACGGCAAGTCTTTATTTGATTCAATTTTACAAAAATAAGTATCCAACTGAGACGCTGAAAAAGAAGGGGACCTATTTGAGATTATGGAAAAAAATAGGTACCTACAAAAACATTAAACCTATTTATAACTTGTTAGGCAATAACAACTCAAAGTGTTATTTTTCAAAATTTGTTGAGGAGTTCAAAAAATTGGAGACTGAGAATGGAGTTAGAAAATTTCAAAAGTAAAGATTGAAATAAAAAAATTGAGAAT
>JAFNIE010000844.1:0-23438 GCA_027742785.1 Vigna reflexopilosa | reverse complement strand
TGAGGAAGTGGACGGAGTTGACGAAGTCCACGAAGTGGACGAAGTGGAGGAAGTGGAAGAAGTGGAGGAAGTGGACAATGGTTACAAAGTGGATGAAGTGGATCAAGTGGATGGAGTGGAGGAAGTGGAGGAAATGGAAGAAGTGGACGAACTTGACGAAGTGGAGGAAGCTGACGAACTTGACGAAGTGGACGAAATGGTCGAAGTGGATGAAGTTTACGAGGTGGAGGAAATGGAGAATGTGGACAAAGTGGAGGAAGTTGAAGAACTAGACGAAGTGGACGAAGTTGACGATGTGGCCGAAGTGGACGAAGTGGTGGAAATGGAGGAGGTGGAGGCAGTGGAGGAAGTGGACGAAGTGGAGGAAGTTGGCGACATGGACGAAGTGGAGGAAGCGGAGGAAGTGGAGGAAGTGGAAGAAATGGACGAAGTGGACGATTTTGACGAACTGGACAAAGTTTAAGAAGAAGATGAAGAAGTGGACGAAGAGGACGAAGTGGAGGAAGTGGACGAAGTGGAGGAAGTGGACGAGGTAAACGAAGTTCACGAAGTGGACGAAGTTGACGAAATGGAGGAAGTGCACGAAGAGGAGGAAGTGGAGGAGGAGGTGGACGAAATGGAGGCAAGGGACGAAGTAGACGAAGTTGGCGACGGGGACGAAGTGGGGGAAGTGGAGGAAGTGGACGAAGTCGACGAAGTGGAGGAAGTGGAGGAAGTGGAGGAAGTGGACGAACCTGACGAAGTGGACCAAATTGACGAAGTGGACAAAGTTGACGAAGTGGACGAAGTGCACGATGTGGATGAAGTGGCAAAGTTGACGAAGTGGGAGAAGTGGATGAAGTGAATGAAGTGGAGGAAGTAGAGGAAATGGACGATGTTGGGGAAGTGGAGGAAATGGACCAAATGGAGGAAGTGGAGGAAGTGGAGGAACAGGAGGAAGTGGAAGAAGTGTACAAAGTGGACAAAGTGGAGGAAGTAGTGGAGGAAGTGGACGAAATTGACGAAGTTGACGAAATGGACGAAGTGGACGAAGTTGACGAAGTTGACGAAGTGGAGGCAGTGGAGGAAGTTTACGAAGTTGAAGAAGTGGAGGAAGTGAGTGAAGTGCAGGAAGTGGAGGAAATGGACGATGTTGAGGAAGTGGAGGAAGTGGACGAAATGGAGGAAGTGGACTATTAACTTTCTGGCAAGTGTACTAAATCGTTCTAAGTAATAAACCGGTAAGACCGGATATCGTTTCCCAAGAGACTCGTGTAACACTTTATAATCGTATAATAATTTAACTAACTTAGACTAAGAATGACATCTTTTTGATATGATTCAAGTGCAGTAAAATTTCAATTCATATATACGTGATAAAATGAACTTCTTAGAGACTAAAGGATTGAAAGTGGTTAATGGATGATGAAACAATATGGATTTGAGATGTTGGAGAATGATTGTAATTACTACGCTATCATGCAAATGCACATTACTACTTCTTCAATTAATTGCTTTTGTCAACCTTCCTATTGTACTCAGACCCAATTCCTTGGTAGAAAGAGCCTAGACTCACTTTTGCAGCTCCAATCCCTTGGTAACCTAAAAAGTTCATCCGCATTACAATTAAAGGTTTACGACAACTAAAGGGTCAAGCTCCATCCCTAGATACAATCTCCTATAGGTGTTAATTCCAGTTCAAGATCCGCACAATATTTCCCAATATCAAGCAGATTTAAGGTTCATGTTATGGTTGATCAAGTCACAATAAGCTTTAAGAGAAGGAAATTAAACACTCACAATCAAATGAAAGAAGCTTAAATTCATTAAACTCAAGTGCATTTACATGAAAGTTTCGTAACTACATCATTCCCCAACAAGATGAAATTAGCTCTCCGTAGTCATGGAGAACTTGAGCTTACAATGGAGAAAAATGGAAGGATGGGGATCCAAGGAGGAAGAATGGAGAGTTCCCACTGCCCAAAACCAGCTCCCTGAGGTCCAAATATGGTGTTCCAAGCTTCAGCCGCCAAGAAGAACACACCCTCAGTTCCAGAATGCTTTAAATAGGCCTAGGGTTCCAGGTCAGCAAAAGTCGCGCCCAGCCCCCCTTTCACAGTCGCGCCCAGGCGTGAAAGCCTCTGGAAAAGTCACGCCCGGGCGCCCCATTTCTCACGCCCGGGCGCGAGACTCTCTGTAAAGTCGCGCCTGGCGCCCCTTTGTCACGCCCGGGCGCGAGATGCCTTCCTTACTCCTCTAGCCTCCTGCTTTTGTATCTTTTCCTTGGTTCCCACTCGTAGTAGATAAGTACTTCTCCAATACATGCAAATTGCCTACAAATTTGAGGAATTAATGATGAAAACTTATATGTAAAGCATACACTAAATTTATTCACAAAATTAGCTAAAAAGGAAGGATTAAACATGTTTCAAGCTTTAAAAGGGCGATTTGGTACGAAAATTGGTTCAAAGATAATGGTAAAAAATACCGTAATCACAACCCCAAACTTGAAATCTTGCTTGTCCTCAAGCAGGAAAAATGAAATGGCTTGAACAAACAACTCAAATCTAATGCTTCAACACTCAAGAAGAGTAAAATTCAATCATATTTGCTCATCATGTTGACTTGATTTTTGAGAAGATAAATTTTTGTCACAAGAAGTAAAGCTTTCACAGATGGTACTCACAAAATTACAAAAGAAATCCGCTATGTTCTATGAGGGACCAACACACATGGCAATAGTATTTCTTAACTAACATGGCACCCTTCCTCTGAGAAGAAACTGTTTCTCTCACTTTCAAAGGTGTATGGGGATGTGTGTCTCTTACTCAATCATCACAATATCACACAATTGAACTTTGCCTTTCATTTCTCCTACAATGAACACACTTACCTATAAATTTGCATTACAAGAAGATTCAAGGCTTGTATTTTGGCTGGGCTAAGAAGGAGTTTTGGTTTTTCTAGGTAAAACAAATACCTTTAATTAAGAGAGCATTCACTTTAGCACAAGATAACACAGTCGTTTCTTATACTTCCACCAATTGTACCCAAATCTCACTTCTTTTTCCATTTTGTAGTATTTTTATTCTTGTTCTTTTCCTTTCTCTTTTCTTTCTCTTTTTTTTTTTTTTTTCAAATACCCCAAACTTGAACCAATTTCCTGTATCACATTTGAATGCTCATCTTAGGTTAAGGTAGAGGGATAGGTTCATGGATGGGCTTCATATGGTTATAATAGGCTTTGGGTTCAAAAACTCAAGACACGATGGGAGAACAAGACAGCCTAGATCATGTGTAGTATACAAGCAAATGATTCAATTCAGAGAAAATCAGGCAAAACTCAAATGTGCTTCTAAAGTGAAATCATTCAACAATAATTCTGGAGCACAAAATCTCACTGGGTTACTCAGGGTTCCATATTTGTTTTCAAACACAATGCCATGCATATTAATCACAAGAAAAACAGAGCATGGAATTCATTCAGTCGAGAGCAACCACACTATGTAACTTCACAACTCAATCCTGTTTTCTCAAAATCTCACAGAGTAAGAGCAAACATAAAAGATTTCTAGTCAAGTCGAGTTCAAAACATTTTCATCAACTTATTCATTCAGCCAAGTTCAACATTTAACCAAAAGTTCTAAAAGTACGAGTGCTGACATTAAATTAACTACTGAAATTAAGGCATGACAGAAATGAAAGAGAACTTTGCTGCCCTTTTCTCATCTCCTCAAGAATCACTCTCTGTGTCCTCTTCAGTGGCTTCCTCCTCATCTTCTTCTTCTTCAGATTGGTCTTCTTCCATTGCTTGAGCTCCAGAGGATGTTCCACCACCTCCGCTGAGTTGGGTCTGGTCCCTAGGCCAAGCTACTCGAGTAGCATACTCCTCTGGAGTCATGAAACCTGGGTGAGAGGATGCGTAGACATGACGCATCATGTCCGCGTGAGCAAGGCCCATCCTGTGGATAGCTTCAAGCTTAGCATCGATCAAAGCCATCCTCATATCATACATTTGGAAAGGATCTTGTGGGCCAGATTGATCAGGCTGTGCAGGTGGGTCTGGACGATTTCTCCTATGCGGTCTTGGTGGCTGGGGTGCAGGGATTGGTTGATCCTCTTCATCAATCGCACAGTATTGTAAGAAATATGATCGATCGATTGTTTTCCGAGGCCTCTCAAATGGTGGAGTTGAAGTGTCAACCCCAGCGAGCTCACATAGGTGTGTGATTAGAGATGGGTGCCCGAGTGGAGTATTGTTCAATGGAGTATGGGCACAATCATTGATCTCAGTTGCTATGACTTGACCCACATTAATTGGTTGGCCTTGCAAGATGAAGAAAAGGAGGACGGCCCTGCACATTTTAAGGTCAGACATGTGAGAGCAGGGAGATATATTGGCATGGATAAATGCCACCCAGTATTTGCAGAGAGGTGTTAGAAAGGAACGCTTGATATGCAGTGGTTGTCCTTGTCTGTTCCTATGGAAATGACCTCTTGGTAAGCATAAAGTCCTCTCAACCTCCTGAAAGTCAACTCCCTCAAAGTCATTGTTGAAGGCCTGAGAATACTGACATTGAAGATCGCCCCTGGCCACTGGGTGTTAAGGAAGGTGTTGATTGCATCTGCATTGAACGCTACTTGCCTCCCTCTCACATAGCTCATGAATGGCTCAGCTTCAGCTGAATATATGCGGGCATTTGCATAGAACTCCCGAACAACTGCAATATTAGCTGGAGTAGGGAAGGAGGTGAGGATGCTCCAGTGCCGACGCCCCACCTCTGCTGCAAATTGTGGTGCCTCCAGAGGTATGTCTTCAACCACTCGTTCCATAAGCAGCCTTCTGTTTTGTGATGCCTCAAAATTTTGCTGATGTTTCTTGGAGAGGAATGTAGGTTGAGACATCTTGTTCTTTCCTGCTTGGCCCTTTTTGGTATGAGCCGCTGTGGTTTTGATTCTCTTAGATCCTGAGGCAGAGGCCATTTCTGCACAAACATGCAAGCATTGGGAATTTACTTGGGGCAACACATAATCAAAGTGAATTGTAATGTTTGTGCAAAAGGATGTTCAGTCAAGGCTTGGAATCATACACAAACAATTAGGGAAATCTAGCACAAACAATCAAAAGAAGAGAAAAACAGCAGAATTTGGAAACAGTAGAAGAACACAGCACAGGCCAAAAATCTGGCCGAGACAGTCGCGCCCGGGCGCGACCTTGCAGAGGGCGCCCGGCGCGAGTTCTGCAGATGCAGACTCTGAGTTTTGTGGTTTTAGTTCACTCTTCACTGATCAACCAAGCACTCAAGCAGTTCAATTAAGCAATCCTACTCTAATTCAAACCACAAATCAGAACTACAAAGCAATAAAACATAAATTAAAACCTACTTGATTTGGAGAAGCGAAATTGATTTTGAAATTGGGGTTCTTTGTTGAGTTGAGAGCTTGACCTTGAGTACCCAGATAAAACTGATTGGGTGAGAAGAATGAGTGAGTGTGAGGTTTAAGTGATAGGGTTTAGTGGCTGGGTTGTGGTGGGAAAAAGAGGGTTCGAGATTGACAGATTAAAATTGAGGGTGTGATGGTGCGTGTGCAGTGGTGGCGAGAGTGTCAGTGACGGAGGGCTACGGTGGCTACGGTGGCTTTGAGAGGAGAGGCACGAGAGAGAGAAGAACGGCTGGGAATTAGGGTTAGAAAATGGGGGAAAAATTGACTTACTGTGCACTTAAAACCCAGAGAGATTTGGGCCTGCAAATGTCGCGCCCGGGCGCCCCTCGTGTGAAGGGCGCCGGGCGCGACCAGCACGTAGGTTGTGCCATCTCGCGCCTGGGCGCGCCTGGTCAGGGGGGCTTGGGCGTGAATTCTACAGATTTCAGCAGACTGCAGAATTGCTCAACTCACAGTACAATTTTCTGATTTTTACATTCTCTGGCTCTCAAAACAACTCAGAACACCTTGTTTTTACTAAACACATTTGCTCAAACCTCCAATAAGTGAAATTCAACTGAAGAATCAAATTTAAGGTGCGCAATTTCAAAATTTTTCAACATTCTCCAAAACAAGCTATTACAAATCAAGACACAACAAAATCACACTATTAACATCTCAGGCTACACAACAAACTAACATGCTTCCACACAGCCAAATTTTAACAAGTTTTAAAACACATTAAGAAGATCAAAATCACACTCAAATAACAAAATAACACTGAAGGAAGGTTAGAAAGCTGGGTTGCCTCCCAGTAAGCGCTTGTTTAACGTCTTTAGCTTGACACAATGATGCTCAAGGATCCGAGAGATGAATGATTGTGGTGAGACGCTGAATCTCACCACCCAGGTAATGTTTCAACCGCTGTCCATTTACCACCCAACTGCTATTTGGATCATCGGACACAGGGTCAACCAATTCAATGGCTCCATGGGGCTTTACCTCCTTTATGGTGAAAGGTCCAGACCACTTTGATTTCAACTTGCCTTGGAAAATTTTGAATCTAGAGTTGAAGAGTAAGACTTGTTGGCCAGGTTGAAATTGTCTATTCAGCAGCATCTTGTCATGATACATCTTGACCTTTTCCTTGTACTTCTTGGAGTTTTTATAGGCGTTTAGTCTCAGTTCTTCCAACTCCTGTAGTTGCAACTTCCTTTTTTCTGCAGACAATGTAGGATCAAAATTTAGAAATTTGAGAGCCCAGTAAGCCTTGTGTTCCATTTCCACTGGTAAACGACATGCCTTTCCATAGACTAATTGGAATGGGGACATTCCCACCGGTGTCTTCAATGCTGTTCTATAGGCCCATAAGGCATCATCTAACTTCATTGCCCAGTCTTTTCTTGAAGACGAAACTGTTTTCTCAAGAATCCTCTTAATTTCCCTATTTGAAACCTCGGCCTGGCCGTTGGTCTGAGGATGGTATGGGGATGCAACTTTGTGCCTCACTTCATAATGATTTAATATCTTTTCCAGCTAGGCATTGCAAAAATGAGATCCTCCATCACTAATAAGAATTCTAGGCACCCCAAACCTTGAGAAAATATTCCTTTTTAGGAATTTAATGACCGTTTTAGCATCATTTTTCTGACATGCTGATGCTTCCACCCATTTACTTACATAGTCAACAGCCACCAAAATATATTCATTATTGAACGATGGTGGAAGTGGGCCAACAAAATCTATGCCCCAGCAGTCAAAGACTTCAACCTCTAAGATTGCTTGTAGTGGCATTTCATGCCTTCTTGATATGCTCCCAGTTCTCTGACATCTATCACAGCTTTTGGCATGATTGTGAGCATCCTTAAATAATGTGGGCCAATAGAATCCCGACTGAAGGACTTTAGCAGTTGTTCTTTCTCCATTGAAGTGCCCCCCATACGGTGAATTATGACAGTGCCAAAGGATTCCTGCTGCTTCTTCACTGGTTACACAGCGCCTCAATAGGTTGTCAGCCCCAATCTTGAACAGGAAAGGGTCATCCCAGATAAATTGTTTTGCATCATAAAAGAACTTCTTTTTCTGACTCCAAGATAGGTCTTCTGGGATAACTCCCACTGCCTTGAAATTTGCCATGTCAGCAAACCATGGTCTCTGTTGAATGTGCAAGAGAGTCTCATCTGAAAAGGATTCCCGGATCTCTTCTTCTTTGCTTGTAACTTCATCATTGATGAGCCGGGATAGATGATCAGCAATGACATTCTCACTGCCTTTCTTGTCATGAATATGCACATCAAACTCTTGTAGCAAAAGCACCCATCTGATTAAGCGCGGTTTGGAATCAGGTTTGGTTAGCAAGTACTTGATGGCAGCATGATCAGTGTATATAACCACCTTAGACCCAATGAGGTAGGGCCTAAATTTCTCTAGTGCATACACTATGGCAAGAAACTCTTTTTCTGTGGTTGCATAATTTAGTTGTGCTCCATTCAAAACTTTGCTTGCATAGTAGATTGTGTGGAACACTTTCTCTCTTCTCTGCCCAAGGACTGCGCCTATAGCATAGTCACTTGCATCACACATTAGTTCAAAGTCTTTATTCCAATCAGGGGCTATAATCACTGGAGCGGAAATTAGCTTGGCTTTTAAAACTTCAAATGCCTTCAAGCATTCGTCATTCATTTCAAACGGTGTATCCTTTACAAGGAGGTTGCTTAAAGGCTTAGCAATCTTGGAAAAGTCCTGAATGAATCTTCTGTAAAAGCCAGCATGTCCAAGAAAACTTCGAATTCCTTTTACATTGGTCGGCGGTGGAAGCTTTTCAATAACTTCCACTTTAGCTCTGTCCACTTCAATTCCTTTAGATGAAATTTTGTGCCCCAAGACAATACCTTCTGTTACCATGAAGTGACATTTCTCCCAATTAAGAATAAGGTTGGTTTGAATGCACCTCTTCAACACTGTTTCTAAATTGGCCAGACATAGATCAAATGAGCTTCCAAACACTGAGAAATCGTCCATGAAGACTTCTATACATTTCTCCACAAGATCTGAGAATATGGCTTGCATACATCTTTGAAAAGTGGCTGGGGCGTTGCAAAGCCCAAAAGGCATCTTTCTATAAGCAAATATACCGAAGGGGCATGTGAACGCGGTCTTCTCTTGATCTTTCAGATCCACAGCTATTTTATTATAACCAGAATACCCGTCCAAAAAGCAGTAGAAAGCTTGCCCTGCCAATCTCTCTAGCATTTGATCCATGAAGGGGAGAGGAAAATGGTCTTTTCTAGTGGCCTTATTTAGCTTCCGGTAGTCAATGCACATTCTCCAACCAGTGACAGTTCGTGTAGGTATGAGCTCATTCTTCTCATTACATATAACTGTCATACCACCCTTCTTGGGCACCACTTGCACAGGACTCACCCAAGTGCTATCTGAGATAGGATAAATGATCCCTGCTTCAAGAAGCTTGAGAACCTCTTTTCTCACCTCCTCTTTCATGACTGGATTTAGCCTTCTTTGAGGTTGAGTTGCTGGTTTAAAGTCATCTTCCATGAAAATGCGGTGCATGCAATAAGTTGGACTTACCCCTTTTAAATCAGAAATAGACCATCCTACAGCTCCCTTGTTTCTTTTTAACACTTCAATCAACTTCTTCTCTTCAGCAGATGATAAGGAGCTGCTGATAATCACGGGTTTGTTGCTGCCCTCTTCTAGAAAAGCATACTTTAAGTGAGAGGGTAATATTTTTAGTTCTAATTTCTTCTCTTCCACCATGACATCAGTCTTCATATCTTCAATCTTCACCTCATGAGGTGGAATCTCCTTTAGCCGATCCAGGTCTGTTAGGCGCTCTTCAATCATTCTCTCTTCTTCTTCATTGAGAGACTCACGTGCATCTATGAGAGTCTTTATAAGTGGAGATGACACATGTATTTCCTTTTCCACATCTATGCAGGCTTCATCAAGCACATCAACTTGAAAACAAGCTCCCTCATCAGTGGGGTGGGACATTGCTTCAAAAACATTGAAGTTTACCTCTTCATCTTGCACCCTCACCTTGAGCTTACCATCATCAACGTCGATGAGTACTCTAGCTGTCTTCATGAATGGCCTTCCAAGAATAAGGGGTACCTCTACATCCGCCTCCATTTCCATGATAACGAAATCCACTGGAAATACAAATTTATCTACCCGTACAAGAACATCTTCCACCACGCCAAGTGGATACTTGATGGATCTGTCCGCCAATTGTAGGCTCATCCGAGTGGGTTTGAGTTCAAGCTCTCCAATTTTCTCAAATAAAGAGGAAGGCATCAAATTGATGCTTGCACCCAAGTCAATCAACGCTTTCCCGATAGCTAGCTTACCTATAGTGCAGGGAATGGTGAAGCTACCAGGATGCTTGAATTTAGGAGGGAGGAGCTTCTGGAGAATGGCACTACAGTTGCCTTGTACTTCAATGGTCTCTTCCTCAATGTATTTCCTCTTTTTAGTGAGGAGTTCCTTCATGAATTTTGCATAGGCCGGCATTTGTTGTAGTGCTTCTGAGAATGGTATTTTTATCTCCAATTACTTGAAGATATTCATGAACCGCCCAAACTGCTTTTCCTTCTCCTTTCTTGAGTATATTTGTGGATACGGAAGAGGCTTCTCAACTTCTTTTTCTTTTCTTTTTTTCTTTCATCCTCTTCATCTTTTTCTTTCTCTCCACTGACACTATTATCTTTTTCTTTTCTCTCATTCTCTTCTTCTCTTCTATTCTCAAGTTTTGTCTCATTTCATCTTTTCTTTCATCACCCTCTTCTGAGTTCTTTTTCTCCCCACTTACTAACAACTTACCACTTCTTGTGGTGATTGCCTTGCATTCCTCCTTTGGGTTGGTTTCAGTATTGGCTCCAAAACTCTTATCAGGCTTTTCCTCTAGCTTCTTGGCCAGTTGGCCAACTTGTATCTCCAAATTCCTTATGGATGCTTCCGTGCTTTTATGGTTGGAGATGGATACTTACATGAATTGTTGAAGAGTATCCTCCAATTTAGAGGTCCTGTCTGTCAGAGAGGGGTGTGGTTGGTATTGTTGTTGTGGTGGTCTGTTTGAGGGTCCAGCTTGTCCTTGGCCCATGCTTGGGTGCGGTCTCCATCCTTCATTATAGTGATTTTGACGGTTCTGATTACCCATATAGTGCACATCTTCTTTGGTATTGACCTGCATAGCACAATGACCATTAGTATGTTCTCCACCACACAATTCACACCCTTGATGTTGGGCTTGTGATACATTCTGGAGCTCTTTTGGCAGTTGAGAGAGTTTGTTCATTAGTGCTTCAAGCTGTTGGGTCATTATCTTGTTTTGGGCTAATAAGGCGTCCTGAGATTGTAGTTGAAAAACGCCTTTTTGTTGAGCCCTTTCATTCTGCAATTCGCTGTCATTTACAGCCATGTTTTCTATTAGCTCATGGGCTTCTTCTGGTGTCTTCCATCTAATATTTCCTCCAGCTGAGGCATCTAACATCAATTTGGTTTGGGATCTCAATCCTCCCAAAAACATATTGAGAACGGTAGGCTCATCAAACCCATGAGTGGGTGTCTTTCTCAGTAGCCCTTTGAACCTGTCCCAGGCTTGACTCAAAGTCTCATTGCCATCCTGCTGAAAAGACGAAATCTCCTGTTTCCCCTTGTTAACCTTGGACTGTGGAAAGAATTTGTTGAGGAATTTTGCCACTACATCCTCCCAAGTAGTAAAACTATTTTCAGGGAAAGAGTTTAGCCACATCTTAGCATTACCTCCCAAGGAGAATGGAAACAAGCTGAGCCTTATTGCTTCATCTGGCACTTGATGGATCTTTACAGTGTTGCAAATTTCCAAGAAAGTTGCCAAATGATTATACGGATTCTCGTGTGATAGGCCATTGAACTGATTACTCTGCACCAGATGGATGAGGGCTGGCTTCATTTCCATGCTCACAGCATTTACCCGTGGTCGAGCAATACTATTAAAGTGGAGCGGCCCTGCGAAAGTAGAGTAGTCTTCCAAGGTGCGCCTCGCTTGTCTATCACCGTTATCATTCGTGTTGTCGGCCATATCCCTTATTTCCTGGTTAGCTGTTGGGGAGTTTGGTCGCTCAGAGATTACAGGTGTGGGAGAAATTTCTCTTGAAGTCCTCTTTTCTCTTCTTCTTCGGTTATTGTATCTTCTTGCTGTCTTTTCAACTTCAGGATCCAATAGAAGAGGTTCAGATGATGGTGTGCTTCTAGTACGGATTTTTCTCTGCATTCACTAGAAACAACAATACTGAGCACAAGGTCAGCTTTAAGAACAATAAAACAAATGTATTCACAGTATAAAGAATATAAGAATATAAGAATAAAGCCTAAGTTGGTTAAGAATTACACAAGTAAAGTATTAACACCGAGTCCCCGGCAGCGGCGCCAAAAACTTGTTAACTTTCTGGCAAGTGTACCAAATCGTTCTAAGTAATAAACCGGTAAGACCAGATATCGTTTCCCAAGAGACTCGTGTAACACTTTATAATCGTATAATAATTTAACTAACTTAGACTAAGAATGACATCTTTTTGATATGATTCAAGTGCAGTAAAATTTCAATTCATATATACGTGATAAAATGAACTTCTTAGAGACTAAAGGATTGAAAGTGGTTAATGGATGATGAAACAATATGGATTTGAGATGTTGGAGAATGATTGTAATTACTACGCTATCATGCAAATGCACATTACTACTTCTTCAATTAATTGCTTTTGTCAACCTTCCTATTGTACTCAGACCCAATTCCTTGGTAGAAAGAGCCTAGACTCACTTTTGCAGCTCCAATCCCTTGGTAACCTAAAAAGTTCATCCACATTACAATTAAAGGTTTACGACAACTAAAGGGTCAAGCTCCATCCCTAGATACAATCTCCTATAGGTGTTAATTCCAGTTCAAGATCCGCACAATATTTCCCAATATCAAGCAGATTTAAGGTTCATGTTATGGTTGATCAAGTCACAATAAGCTTTAAGAGAAGGAAATTAAACACTCACAATCAAATGAAAGAAGCTTAAATTCATTAAACTCAAGTGCATTTACATGAAAGTTTCGTAACTACATCATTCCCCAACAAGATGAAATTAGCTCTCCGTAGTCATGGAGAACTTGAGCTTACAATGGAGAAAAATGGAAGGATGGGGATCCAAGGAGGAAGAATGGAGAGTTCCCACTGCCCAAAACCAGCTCCCTGAGGTCCAAATATGGTGTTCCAAGCTTCAGCCGCCAAGAAGAACACACCCTCAGTTCCAGAATGCTTTAAATAGGCCTAGGGTTCCAGGTCAGCAAAAGTCGCGCCCAGCCCCCCTTTCACAGTCGCGCCCAGGCGTGAAAGCCTCTGGAAAAGTCACGCCCGGGCGCCCCATTTCTCACGCCCGGGCGCGAGACTCTCTGTAAAGTCGCGCCCGGCGCCCCTTTGTCACGCCCAGGCGCAAGGTTCTCTGTAAAGTCGCGCCCGGCGCCCCTTTGTCACGCCCGGGCGCGAGATGCCTTCCTTACTCCTCTAGCCTCCTGCTTTTGTATCTTTTCCTTGGTTCCCACTCATAGTAGATAAGTACTTCTCCAATACATGCAAATTGCCTACAAATTTGAGGAATTAATGATGAAAACTTATATGTAAAGCATACACTAAATTTATTCACAAAATTAGCTAAAAAGGAAGGATTAAACATGTTTCAAGCTTTAAAAGGGCGATTTGGTACGAAAATTGGTTCAAAGATAATGGTAAAAAATACCGTTATCATGGACGAACTTGACAAAGTGGAGGAAGTGGATGAAGTGAATGAAGTGGAGAAAGTAGAGGAAATGGACGATGTTGAGGAAGTGGACGAAATGGAGGAGGTGGACGAAATGGAGGAAGTGGACGAAATGGAGGAAGTGGACGAAATGGAGGAAGTGGAGGAAGTTGACGAACTTGACGAAGTGGAGGAAGTGGAGGAAGTGGACGAACTTGACGAAGTGGACGAAATGGACGAAGTGGAAGAAGTTGACGAAGTGGATGAAGTGGAGGAAGTGGAGGAAATGGACGATGTTGACGAAGTGGAAGAAGTTCAGCAAGTGAATGGAGTGGACGAAGTGCAAGAAGTGGACAATGTTGAGGAAGTGGAGAAAGTGGACGAAGCGGACGAAGTTGACGAAGTGGACGAAATCGAGGAAGTGGACGAACTTGACGATGTGGAGGAAGTGGAGGAAGTGGAGGAAGTAGAAGAACTTGACGAAGTGAACGAAATGGACGAAGTGGACGAAGTTGACGAAAGTGGAGGAAGTGGATAATGTGGAGGAAGTTGAGGAACAGGAAGAATTGGACGAAGTGGAGGAAGTGGACGAAGTTGACGACGTTGACGAAGTGGACGAAGTGGACGAAGTGGAGGAAGTGAACGAAGTGGGCGAAGTGGAGGAGGTGGAGGAAGTTGACGAAGTGGAAGAAGTAGACGAAATGGACAAAGTGGAGGAAGTGGACGAAGTTGACGAAGTGGACGAAATGGACGAAGTGGACGAAGTTGACGAAGTGGATGAAGTGGACGATGTTGATGAAGGGGAAGAAGATTAGGAAGTAAATGATGTGGAGGAAGTGCAAGAAGTGGACGATGTTGAAGAAGTGGAGGAAGGGAGGAAGTGGACGGAGTGGAGCAATTAGAGGAAGTGGACGAAGTGGACGAACTTGACGAAGTGGAGGAAGTGGATGAAGTGGAGGAAGTGGACGAAGTCGACGAAGTGGACGAAGAGGACGAAGTTGACGACGTGGACGAATTGGAGTATGTGGAGGAAGTGGACGAACCTGACGAAGTAGACGAAATGAACGAAGTGGACGAAGTGGAGGAAGTGGACGAAGAGGAGGAAGTGGAGGTAGTGGAGGAAGTGGAGGAAGAGAACGAAATGGAGGAAGTGGAGGAAGTAGAGGAACTGGACGAACTTGACGAAGTGGACGAAGTGGATGAAGTGGAGGAAATGCACGAAGACGGCGAAGTCGACGAAGTGGACAAAGAGGATGAAGTGGACGAAGTGGATTAAGTGGCGGAAGTGGACGAAGTGGAGGAAGCTGAAGAAGTGGACGAAGTGGAGGAAGAGGAGGAAGTGGACGAAGTGGAGGAAGTGGACGAAGTAGACGAAGTTGACGAAGTGGAAGAAGTGGAGGAAGTGGGCGAAGAGGACGAAGTGAAGGAAGTGGACGAAGTGGAGGAAGTGGAGGAAGTGGAGGAAGTGGAGGAAGTGGACGAACTTGACGAAGTGGATGAAATGGACGAAGTGGAAGAAGTTGACGAAGTGGATGAAGTGGAGGAAGTGGAGGAAATGGACGATGTTGACGAAGTGGAAGAAGTTCAGCAAGTGAATGGAGTGGACGAAGTGCAAGAAGTGGACAATGTTGAGGAAGTGGAGAAAGTTGACGAACGGGACGAAATGGAAGAAGTTGACGAAGTGGAGGAAGTGGACGAAGCGGACGAAGTTGACGAAGTGGATGAAATCGAGGAAGTGGACGAACTTGACGATGTGGAGGAAGTGGAGGAAGTGGAGGAAGTAGGTGAACTTGACGAAGTGAACGAAATGGACGAAGTGGATGAAGTTGACGAAAGTGGAGGAAGTGGATAATGTGGAGGAAGTTGAGGAACAGGAAGACCTGGACGAAGAGGAGGAAGTGGACGAAGTTGACGACGTTGACGAAGTGGACGAAGTGGAGGAAGTGGACGAAGTGAACGAAGTGGGCGAAGTGGAGGAGGTGGAGGAAGTTGACGAAGTGGAAGAAGTAGACGAAATGGACAAAGTGGAGGAAGTGGACGAACTTGACGAAGTGGACGAAATGGACGAAGTGGATGAAGTGGACGAAGTGGACGATGTTGATGAAGGGGAAGAAGATTAGGAAGTAAATGGTGTGGAGGAAGTGCAAGAAGTGGACGATGTTGAAGAAGTGGAGGAAGTGGACGAAGTGGACGGAGTGGAGCAATTAGAGGAAGTAAACGAACTTGACGAAGTGGAGGAAGTGGATGAAGTGGAGGAAGTGGACGAAGTGGACGAAGAGGACGAAGTGGACGAAGTTGACGACATGGACGAAGTGGAGTATGTGGAGGAAGTGGACGAACCCGACGAAGTGGACGAAATGAACGAAGTGGACGAAGTGGACGAAGTGGACGAAGTGGACGAAGTGGAGGAAGTGGAGGTAGTGGAGGAAGTGGAGGAAGAGAACGAAATGGAGGAAGTGAAGGAAGTGGAGGAAATGGAGGAAGTAGAGGAACTGGACGAACTTGACGAAGTGGACGAAGTGGATGAAGTGGAGGAAATGCACGAAGACAGCGAAGTCGACGAAGTGGACAAAGAGGATGAAGTGGACGAAGTGGATGAAGTGGCGGAAGTGGACGAAGTGGACGAAGCGGAGGAAGAGGAGGAAGTGGACGAAGTGGAGGAAGTGGACGAAGTAGACGAAGTTGACGAAGTGGAAGAAGTGGAGGAAGTGGGCGAAGAGGACGAAGTGAAGGAAGTGGAGGAAGTGGAGGAAGTGGAGGAAGTGGAGGAAGTGGAGGAAGTGGAGGAAATAGAGGAAGCGGACGAAGTGGACGAAGTTGACGAAGTGGATGAAGTGGAGGAACTGGACGAAGTGAACGAAGAGGACGAAGTGGATGAAGTTGACGACGTGGACGGAGTGGAGGAAGTGGAGGAAGTGGGCGAAGTGGACGAAGTGGAGGAAGTTGACGAAGTTGACGAAGTGTACGAAGTAGACGAAGTGGAGGACGGGGAGGAAGTGGAGGAAGTGTAGGAAGTGGAGGAAGTGGACGAACTTGACGAAGTGGAGGAAATGGACGAAGTGGACGAAGATGACGAAGTGGATGAAGTGGACAAAGTGGACAATGTTGACGAAGGGGAAGAAGTTTAGGAGGTGAATGAAGTGGAGGAAGTGCAAGAAATGGACGATGTTGAAAAAGTGGAGGAAGTGGACGAAGTTGACGAAGTGGAAGAAGTTGACGAAGTGGAGGAAGTGGAGGAAGTGGATGAAGTGGACGGAGTGGAGGAATTAGAGGAAGTGGACGAAGTGCGCGAAGTGGACGAAGTGCGCGAAGTGGACGGAGTGGAGGAATTAGAGGAAGTGGACGAAGTGGACGAACTTGACGAAGTGGAGGAAGTGGAGGAAGTGGACGAAGTGGACGAAGTTGACGACATGGACGAAGTGGAGTATGTGGAGGAAGTGGACGAACCTGACGAAGTGGACGAAATGAACGAAGTGGACGAAGTTGACGAAGTGGACGAAGTGGACGAAGTGGAGGAAGTGGAGGAAGTGGATGAAGAGAACGAAATGGAGGAAGTGAAGGAAGTGGAGGAAGTGGAGGAAGTAGAGAAACTGGGCGAACTTGACGAAGTGGACGAAGTAGAGGAAGTGCACGAAGAGGACGAAGTCGACGAAGTGGACAAGGAGGATGAAGTGGACGAAGTGGAGGAAGTGGACGAAGAGGACGAAGTAGACGAGGTTGACGAAGTGGAGAAACTGGAAGAAGTGGACGAAGAGGACGAAGTGAAGGAAGTGGATGAAGTGGAGGAAGTGGAGGAAGTGGAGGAAGTGAAGGAAGTGGACGAAGTGGAGGAAATAGAGAAGTGGACGAAGTGGACGAACTTGTCGAAGTAGACGAAGTGGATGAAGTGGACGAAGTGGAGGAAGAGTACGAAGTGGACGAAGTGTACGAAGCGGACGAAGCGGACGAAGCGGACGAAGTGGACAAAGTGGACGAAGTTGACGACGTGGACGAAGTGGAGGAAGTGTACGAAGTGGAAGCTGTGGAGGAAGTGGGGGAAGTGGACAAACCTAACGAAGTGGACGAAGTGGACGAAGTGGACGAAGTGGACGAAGTAGAGGAAATAGAGGAAGTGGACGAAGTGGACGAACTTGACAAAGTAGACGAAGTGGATGAAGTGGACGAAGTAGACGAGGTTGACGAAGTGGAGGAAGTGGAGGAAGTGGACGAAGTGGAGGAAATGGAGGATGGACGAAGTGGACGAACTTGACGAAGTAGACGAAGTGGATGAAGTGGACGAAGTGGACGAAAGAGTACGAAGTGGACGAAGTGTACGAAGCGGACGAAGCGGACGAAGTGGACAAAGTGGACGAAGTTGACGACGTGGACGAAGTGGAGGAAGTGTACGAAGTGGAAGAAGTGGAGGAAGTGGGGGAGTGGACGAACCTAACGAAGTGGACGAAGTGGACGAAGTGGACGAAGTGGACGAAGTGGACGAAGTTGACGAAGTAGAGGATATAGAGGAAGTGGACGAAGTGGACGAACTTGACAAAGTAGACAAAGTGGATGAAGTGGACGAAGTAGACGAGGTTGACGAAGTGGAGGAAGTGGAGGAAGTGGACGAAGAGGACGAAGTCAAGGAACTCGATGAAGTGGAGGAAGTGGACAAAATGGAGGAAGTGGACGAAGTGGAGGAAGTGGACGAAGTAGAGGAATAGAGGATGGACGAAGTGGACGAACTTGACGAAGTAGACGAAGTGGATGAAGTGGACGAAGAGTACGAAGTGGACAAAGTGTACGAAGCGGACGAAGCGGACGAAGTGGACGAAGTTGACGACGTGGACGAAGTGGAGGAAGTGGAGGAAGTGTACAAAGTGGAAGAAGTGGAGGAAGTGGAGGAAGTGGACGAACCTAACGAAGTGTACGAAGTGGAGGAAGTGGAGGAAGTGGACGAAGTGGAAGAAATAGAGGAAGTCGACGAAGTGGACGAACTTGACGAACTAGACGAAGTGGATGAAGTGGACGAAGAGTACGAACTAGGGGAAGCGGACGAAGTGGACGAAGTTGACGAAGTTGACTAAGTTGACGAAGTGGAGGAAGTGGACAAAGTTGACGAAGTGGAAGAAGTGGCGGAAGTGAATGAAGTGGAGGAAGTAGAGGAAATGGACAATGTTGATGAAGTGGAGGAAGTGGACGAAATGGAGGAAGTGAAGGTAGTGGAGGAAGTGGAGGAAGTGGACAAGTGGACGAAGTGGAGGAAGTTGAAGAAGTGAACGAAGTGGAGGAAGTGGAGGAAGTGGACAAAGTTGACGAGGTGGAAGAAGTGGAGGATGTGAATGAAGTGGAGGAAGTAGAGGAAATGGACGATGTTGAGGAAGTGGAGGAAGTGGACGAAATGAAGGAGTGGAGGAAATGGACGAAGTGGAGGAAGTGGACGAAGTGGAGGAAGTGGAGGAAGTGGAGGAAGTTGAAGAACTGGAGGACGTGGAGGAAGAGGACGAGCTTGACGAATTGGACGAAATAGACGAAGTGGACGAAGTTGACGAAGTGGACGAAGTGGACAAAGTTGACAATGTCGAAGGAGTCGAGGAAGTGAATGAAGTGGAAGAAATGGAAGATGTTGAGGAAGTGGACGAAATGGAGGAAGTGGACGAAGTGGAGGAAGTGGACGAAGTTGAGGAAGTGGAGGAAGTTGAAGAAGTGGAGGATGTGGAGGAAGTGGACGAAGTGGACGTACTTGACGAAGTGTATGAAGCGGACGAAGTGGACGAAGAGTACGAAGTGGACGAAGCGGGCGAAGCAGACGAAGTGGACGAAGTTGACGACGTGGACGAAGTGGAGGAAGTGGAGGAAGTGTACGAAGTGGAAGAACTGGAGGAAGTGGAGGAAGTGGACGAACCTAACAAAGTGGACGAAGTGGAGGAAGTGGACGAACTTGACAAAGTAGACGAAGTGGATGAAGTGGACGAAGAGTACGAAGTGGACGACAGTTGACGACGTGAACGAAGTGGACAAAGTGGACGAAGTGAACGAAGTTGACGAAGCGGACGAAGTGGAGGAAGTGGAAGAAGTGGACGAAGTGGACAAAGTGGACGAAGTTGAGGAAGTGGACGAAGTGGACAAAGTGGAAGAAGTGGAGGAAGTGGAGGAAGTGGACGAAGTTGACAAAGTGGACGAAATGGACGAAGTTGCCGAAGTGGAGTAAGTGGAGGAAGTGGACGAGGTGGAGGAAGTGGAGGAAGTGGAGGAAGTGGACGATGTTGACGAAGTGGAAGAAGTTCAGGAAGTGAATGGAGGAAGTGCAAGAAGTGGACGATGTTGAGGAAGTGGAGGAAGTGGTGGAAGAAGTGGATGAAGTGAATGAAGTGGAGGAAGTAGAGGAAATGGACGATGTTGAGGAAGTGGACGAAATTGACGAAGTGGAAGAAGTTGACTAAGTGGAGTAAGTGGACGCAGGGGACGAACTTGACGAAGTGGAGGAAGTGGAGGAAGTGGACGAAGTGGAGAACTAGGCGAAGTGGAGGAAGTGGAGGAAGTAGATGAACATGGCGAAGTGGAGAAATGGACGAAGTGGACGATGTGGACGAATTTGACGAAGTGGAGGAAGTGGACGACGTTGACGAAATGGACGAAGTGGAGGAAGTGGGCGAAGGGGACGAAGTGGACGAAGTGGTGGAAGTTGACGAAGTGGACGAAATAGACGAAATGGACAAAGTGGAGGAAAGGGAGGAAGTGGAGGAAGTGGAGGATGTGGAGGATGTGGAGGAAGTGGACGAAATGGACGAAGTGGACGAAGTTGAGGAAGTGGATGAAGTGGACGAATTGGAGGAAGTGGACCATGTTGACGAAGTGGAAGAAGCTCAGGAAGTGAATGGAGTGGAGGAAGTGCAAGAAGTGGACGATGTTGAGGAAGTGCAGGAAGTGGACGAAGTTGACGATGTGGACGAAGTGGAAGAAGTTGACGAAGTGGAGGAAGTGGACGCAGGGGACGAAGTTGACGAAGTTGACAAAGTGGTGGAAGTGGAGGAAGTCGAGGAAGTGGACAAGTGGAGGAAATAGAGGAGGTGGACGAAGTGGATGAACTTGACAAAGTGGACGAAGTGGATGAAGTGGAGGAAGTGGACGAAGCGGACGAAGAGGAGGAAGAGGAGGAAGTAGACGAAGTGGGCGAAGTTGACGACGTGGACGAAGTGGACGAAGTGTACGAAGTGGACAAAGTGGATGAAGTGGAAGAAGTGGAGGAAGTGAATGAAGTGGAGAAAGTGGAGGAAGTGGATGATGTTGAGGAAATGGAGGAAGTGGACGAAGTGACGAAGTGGACGAAATGGACGAAGTGAAAAAAGTAGACGACATTGACGAAGAGGACGAAGTGGACGAAGTTGACGACATTGAAGAAGTGGAGGAAGTGGAGCGAAGTGGAGGAAGTTGACGAAGTGAACGAAGTAGACAAAGTGGACAAAGTCGAGGAAGTGGAGGAAGTGGAGGAAGTGGAGGAAGTGGAGGAAGTGGAGGAAGTGGAGGAAGTGGACGAACTTGACGAAGTGGAAGAAGTGGAGGAAGTGGAGGAAGTGGACGAACTTGCGAAGTGGACGAAGTGGACGAAGTGGATGAAGTGGACGAAGTGGACGAAGTGGAGAAGTGGACGATGTTGAGGAAGTGGAGGAAGTCGACGAAGTGGATGAAGTGAAGAAATGACGAAGTGGAGGAAGTGGACGAAGGGGACGAAGGGGACGAACTTGACGAAGTTGACGAAGTGGAGGAAGTGGACGAAGTTGAGGAAATAGAGGAAGTGGACAAACTTGACGAAGTGGATGAAGTGGACGAAGTGGAGGAAGTGGACTAAGTTGACGATGTGGACGAAGTGGAGGAAGAGGAAGAACTAGACGAAGTGGACGAAGTGGAGGAAGTGGACGAAGTGGACAAACTGGAAGAAGTGGAGGAAGTGGAGGAAGTGGACGAACTTGATGAAGTGGACGAAGTTGACGAAGTGGACGAAGTTGACGAAGTGGACGAAGTGGACAAAGTGGACGAAGTGGACAAAGTGGAGGAAGTGAATGAAGTGGAGGAAATGGACGATGTTGAGGAAGTGGAGGAAGTGGACAAAGTGGAGGAAGTGGAGGAAGTGGACGAACTGGAGGAAGTGGACGAAGTTGACGAAGTAGAGGAAGTGGAGGAAGTGTAGAAGTGGGCGAAGTGGATGAAGTGGAGGAAGTGGAGAACTGGACGAAGTTGACGAAGTGGACGAAGTGGAGAAAGAGGAGGAAGTGGACGAAGTGGAGGAAGTGGAAGAAGTGCAGAAAGTGGAGGAAGTGGGGGAAGTTGAGGAAGTTGAGGAAGTGGACGAAGTGGATGAGGTGGAGGAAGTGGACGAAATAGACGAAGTGGACGAAGTGGACGAAGAGGACGAAGTCGACGAAGGGGAGGAAGTGGAGGAGGTGGACGAAATGGAGGCAGTGGACGAAGTTGACGAAGTTGGCGACGTGGACGAAGTGGACGATGTGGACGAAATGGACGAAGTGGACAAAGTGGAGAAGTGGAAGAAGTGGACGAAGTTGAGGAAGTGGACGAAGTGGAGAAAGTGGACAAAGTTGACGAAGTGGAAGAAGTGGATGAAGTGAATGAAGTGGAGGAAGTAGAGGAAATGGACGATGTTGAGGAAGTGGAGGAAGTGGACGAAATGGGAAGTGGACGAAGTGGAGGAAGTGGAGGAAGTGGACGAATTGACGAAGTGGGAATGGAGGAAGTGGAGGAAGTAGACGAACTTGACGAAGTGGACGAAATGGACGAAGTGGACGAATTTGAGGAAGTGGAAGAAGTGGAGAATGTGGACGAAGTGGAGGAAGTGGAAGAACTGGACGAAGTGGAGGAAGTGGACGACGTTGACGAAGTGACGAAGTGGACGAAGTGGACGAAGAGGAGGAAGTGGAGGAAGTGGGCGAAGTGGACGAAGTGGGCGAAGTGGAGGAAGTTGACGAAGTGGACGAAATAGACAAAATGGACAAAGTGGAGGAAAGGGAAGAAGTGGAGGAAGTGGAGGATGTGGAGGAAGTGGACGAAATGGACGAAGTTGACGAAGTGGATGAAGTGGACGAATTGGAGGAAGTGGAGGAAGTGGACCATTTTGACGAAGTGGACGAAGTTGAGGAAGTGGACGAAGTGGAGTGGAGGAAGTGGACGAAGTGGACGAAGTTGAGGAAGTGGACGAAGTGGACGAAGTGGAAGAAGTTGACGAAGTGGAGGAAGTGGACGCAGGGGACGAAGTTGACGAAGTGGTGGAAGTGGAGGGAAGTGGACGACGTGGAGGAAATAGAGGAGGTGGACAAAGTGGATGAACTTGACGAAGTGGACGAAGTGGATGAAGTGGACGAAGTGGAGGAAGTGGACGAAGTGGACGAAGTGGACGAAGTGGAGGAAGTGGACGAAGTGGAGGAAGTGGACGAAGTGGAAGAAGTGACGAAGTGGACAGAAGTGGAAGAAATGGAGGAAGTGGAGGAAGTGGACGAACCTAACGACGTGGACGAAATGGACGAAATTGACGAAGTGCACGAAGTGGACAAAGTGGAGGAAGTGGAGGAAATGGACGATGTTGAGGAAGTGGAGGAAGTGGACGAAATGGAGGAAGTGGAGGAAGTGGACGAACTCGACGAAGTGGAGGAAGTGGACGAAGTGACGAAGTGGACGAAGTGGAGGAAGTGGAGAATGTGGACGAAGTGGAGGAAGTTGAAGAACTGGACGAAGTGGAGGAAGTGGACGAAGTTGACGAAGTGGACGAAATGTAGGAAGAGGAGGAAGTGGAGGAAGTGGACGAAGTGGAGGAAGTTGAGGAAGTTGACGAAGTGGACGAAGTGGAGGAAGTGGAGGAGGTGGAGGAAGTGGACGAACTTCATGAAGTGGACGAAATGGACGAAATGGACGAAGTTGACGAAGTGGACGAAGAGGAGGAAGTGGAGGAAGTTGACGAAGTGGACGAAGAGGAGGAAGTGGAGGAAGTTGACGAAGTTGACGAAGTGGAAGAAGTGTAGGAAGTGAATGAAGTGGAGAGAGTGGAGGAAGTGGACGATGTTGAGGAAGTGGAGGAAGTGGACGAAGTGGACGAAGTGGAGAAGTGGAAGAAGTTGACGAAGTGGACGAAGTGGAGAAAGTGGACGAAGGGGACGAAGTTGACGAAGTGGACGAATTTGACGAAGTTGACGAATTGGACAAAGTGTAGAAAGTGGACGAAGAGGACGAAGTGTAGGAAGTGGACGAAGTGGAGGAATGAGGGAGTGGAGGAA
>JAFNIE010000843.1:0-23449 GCA_027742785.1 Vigna reflexopilosa | reverse complement strand
AAAAAAAAATTAAAAAATGCACTATATGCCGCGGTTGTGGTTAGAACCGCGGCATATTCCCCTTATATGCCGCGGTTGTGGTTAGAACCGCGGCATATTCCCCTGCAGTTTTTAAAATTGCAGGTCTGTTTTGTGATATCCACTACCACAAAAACAGACCTACATATAAAAACATTTACAGAAATTCAATTTCAACATAACAAACACATGTTCAAATGTATTTCAACATCAAATAAAGTAGATAGTCTAAGAAAATCTATCTAAGAAAATTCTATCTAATCAAATGCATTGTTTAAATCTAAATCTAAGAGCTATTGTATAATCTAACTATATACTTCGCAGCAGCGTTCCTAATGAATAGTAGTGACTTCTCAGGAACTGGTGTAGTAGTCTTGAATCTCTGCAAAAGACAATTCATTTTAATTAGTGTATATGAATTCAACATTTGTTAAAAAATCAAAATTTGTTAAAGTTAAATATTACCGTTTCCCAGCTTCTTGTGATGTGAGAACGAACAATATGGGTCATCCAATACATTACATAGTATCCACACTCATATGACCCATTTTGTCTGTTACACTACAATATATCATCACAGTTGATAATAGTTAGTGAATAACATTTGTTATAAAACAATTATAACAAAGTATGACTTTAGCATATGTCAAACCTTGAGAGAAATCCAAGCAATCTTTCTACTCTTAACAATTGATCTCCCGTCCATCATCATACTTGCTGGAATAGAACTGTATATAAAAAAATGTTTTAGCATTCAATTATATAACAAAGAAAGTCCAAACATTGAGGTTCTTACCAATCAATTGCTTGTCTGAGTTGTGTGGGAGGAGGCCTGTGCAATGAGCAGAACCACAAAGCATAGTTGTCTTGCACAGACATAACAAGAAGTTGCCAATGGCACCTGAAATTCATAATAACGTAACTATTAAATATTAAAATCACATATGGAACATTATTATGTTAACAAAGTTCACTTACCCGGATATATAAGGCAAAAAGTATATTTTCTTGCCCCTTCGAAAACTGTTGCGTTCAACTTTCTATTATATTAACAAATATTATGTTAACAAATACATTATTATGTTGTATAGCATCTTAGAAAACCATCACATATAAGATGTTCTCTAATTTGAGTTGCGTTCAAACTTTCTCCCATTCAAACAGTTCACACAAGGACATCTAAACCTCACTTCATCATCAGTTCTCCCCTCATTACGTTGCGCAAATTGTATAAATTCCTCTACACCTCTCTCGTACTCAGCACTAATACGTGGTAAATTAATCCAATTTCGATTCCATATTCCTAAATATTACATAAATAATATTTTAAGGTTTATAAATAATACAAGAACTACAACACACATTACCAAAACTATAGCAAAAATCATACCATACATTACCAAAACTATAACAATTTCATGCATTATCAAAATTAAAGCAAAAATTATACCATACATTACCAAAACTATAGAACCTTCATACATTACCAAAACTATAGCATTATGCAAAAACTAATGAAGAAATCATCTTAACAATGCAAAAGGGCATAAATACCTGGAAGAAGAACGGCGAAAACGCTTGGTGCAAAAAAAACGAAATCGCAGAGGAGTGGGAATGACGCGTTTCAAATGCTTTTGATCGGCCAAAAACTGTTGTTTATCGTCACAAATGAGAAAGAACCGAACAATTTGAAGTTTAAACGGAGAAAAATAGCGTATCGGAGATGATGGGAGTCGGAGGGAAAAGAAAAAACGCGAAACAGAGGCTTGCGGGAAGAAGACGATCACTGTTCAAAGTTTTAATTTTTAACTCTGAACGGGGGAATCTACCGCGGTTCACTACTTAACCGCGGTATAATAGGGGTATATGCTGCGGTTCTACGAGCAACCGCGGCATATTCTGATTAAAAAAATAATACTAAATGGCATTTTTGAAATTATTTTCAAACTATATGCCGCGGTTGCCCGCTGAACCGCGGTATATACCTCAAAATATTTCAAATTAATATTAAATTAATTTCAGATAGGAGTATATGCCGCGGTTCCCCATAGAACCGCGGCATATACCCCTGTAACGTACTCAACACAACTGCTTCCCAACTGCCTTCTGGGGAATTTCAGAAGTTACAGGGGTATATGCCGCGGTTCTATGGGGAACCGCGGCATATACCCCCTGTAACTTCTGAAATTCTCTGACTGGCAGGGAAGTTGAGACGTTACAGGGGGTATATGCCGCGGTTCCCCATAGAACCGCGGCATATACCCCTGTAACTTTTCAAGTTCTCTGACCCAGTCAGCACCTGCAATAAATTCGCAGGGGTATATGCCGCGGTTCCCCATAGAACCGCGGCATATACTCTGTTATTTAATTTTTTATTCATACGTGGCGTCAAAGGCAATGGTTGACTGGAGTATATGCCGCGGTTTGGAGCAGAACCGCGGCATATATGTTCGATTTATTTACAAAACTGCCACCGCGCACCATTATGCTGCGGTTTTCTTTGAACCGTGGCATAATGTGCGCTGTAAAAACCCATTTTTTTACTAGTGCTTCCTCCACTTCGTCAACTTCGTCCACTTCCTCGACTTCTTGCACTTCCTCCACTTCGTACACTTCGTCTACTTCCTCCACTTCGTCAGTTTCGTCCACTTCGTCAACTTCGTCCACTTCATCAACTTCGTCAACTTCGTCCACTTCCTCAACTTCGTCCACTTCGTCAACTTCTTCTATTTCCCCCACTTCCTCCGCTTCCACCACTTCCTCCACTTCTTGTACTTCCTCCACTTCCTCCTCTTCCTGCACTTCGTCCACTTCAACCACTTCTTCTTCGACTTCTTCCACTTCCTCCACTTCCTCCACTTCCTCCACGTCCTCCACTTCCTCCACTTCTTCTACTTGATCCACTCTCCACTTCGTCAGCTTCTTTTTCCACTTCCTCCAACTCGTCCACTTTGTCCAATTCGTCCACTATGTCAGCTTCGTGAATTTTGTCAACTTCGTCCAATTCGTCCACTTCGTCCACTTCGTCAACTTTGTGCACCTCGTCCACTTCGTCAACTTTGTCCACTTCGTCAAATTTGTCCACTTCGTCAACGTCCACCAATTCTTCCACTTCTTCCACTTCCATCAATTCCTCTACTTTTTCCACTTCATCCACTTCCTCCACTTCGTCTACTTCGTCCACTCTTCTTCCACTTCGTCCACTTCCTCCACTTCCTCTACTACCTCCACATCCTCCACTTCCTCCACTTCGTCCACTTCGTCCACTTCATTCACTTCGTCCAATTCATCCACTACATCAACTTCGTCAACTTCGTCCCGTTCGTCCATTTCGTCCACTTCGATCACTTCGTCCACTTCGTCCATTTCGTCAACTTCGTCCACCTCGTCCACTTCGTCAACTTCGTCCACTTCGTCAAATTCCTCCACTTTCTCCGCTTCCACCACTTCCTCCACATCCTCCACTTCGTCTATTTTTTCCACTTCGTCCACTTGGGCCACTTAATCATTTTCGTCAACTACCTTCACTTCGTCCACTTCCACCACTTCCACCACTCCACTTCTTCTACTTCCTCCATGTCCTCCACTTCCTCCACTTCCTCCACTTCGTCCATTTCGTCCCCTTCGTGCATTTCGTCCACTTCCTCCATTTCGTCATTTCCGTCCAGTTCGTCAACTTCGTCAACTTCCTCTACTTCCTCCACTTCCTCCGGTTCCACCACTTCTTGTACTTCCTCCACTTCCTCCATTTCGTCCACTTCATCCACTTCTTCTTCCACTTTTTCCACTTCCTCCACGTCCTCCACTTCCTCCACTTCCTTCACTTCCTCCACTTCCTCCACTTCCTCCACTTCCTCCACGTCCTCCACTTCCTCCACTTTCTCCACTTCGTCAACTTCGTTCACTTCGTCCACTTCCTTCACTTCCTCCACTTCCTCCACTTCCTCCACTTCGTCAACTTCGTCCACTTCTGCACTTCCTCCACTTCGTCCACTTCCTCCACTTTCTCCACTTCCTCCACTTTCTCCACTTCCACCACTTAATCCCCTTTCTCCACTTTTTCCACTTCGTCCTCATCGTCCAATTCGTACACTTCCTCCACTTCCTCCACTTATTCCACTTCCTCCACTTACTCCAGTTCCTCCACTTCGTCAACTTCGTCCACTTCGTCCAGTACGTCAACTTCATCCACTTCGTCCACTTCCTCCATTTCGTCCACTTCGCCCACTTCCTCCACTTCGTCAGTTTCGTCCACTTCGTCAACTTCGTCCACTTTGTCAACTTCGTCCACTTCGTCAACTTCCTCCACTTCCTCTGCTTCCACCACTTCCTCCACTTCTTGTACTTCCTTCACTTCCTCCTCTTCCTCCACTTTGTCCACTTCAACCAATTCTTCTTCCACTTCTTCCACTTCCTCCACTTCCTCCACTTCCTCCACGTCCTCCACTTCCTCCACTTCTTCTACTTGATCAACTCTCTACTTCGTCAACTTCTTTTTCCACTTCCTCCAACTCGTCCACTATGTCAGCTTCGTGAAGTTTGTCAACTTCATCCACTTCGTCCACTTCGTCAACTTCGTCCACTTCGTCAAATTCGCCCACTTCGTCAACTTCCATCACTTCCTCCACTTCTTCCACTTCCACCACTTCCTCTACTTTTTCCTCTTCATCCACTTCCTCCACTTCGTCTACTTCGTCCACTCTTCTTCCACTTCGTCCACTTCTTCCACTTCGTCCGCTTCGTCCACTTCCCCCACTTCCCCCACTTCCTCTGCTTCCACCACTTCCTCCACATCATCCACTTCCTCCACTTCGTCTATTTTGTCCACTTAGTCCACTTGGTCCACTTAATCATCTTCGTCCATTTTGTCAACTTCGTCCACTTCGTCAACTTCCTCCACTTCCTCCACTTCCTACACTTACACCACTTCCTCCACTTCTTCTACTTCCTCCATTTTCTCCACTTCGTCCACTTCGTCCACTTCATCCACTTCTTCTTCCACTTCTTCCACTTCCTCCACTTCATCCACTTCCTCCACTTCCTCCACGTCCTCCAGTTCCTCGACTTCCTCCACTTCTTCTACTAGTTCCACTCTCGACTTCGTCAACTTCATCTTCCACTTCCTCCACTTCCTCCAACTCGTCTACTTAGTCCAGTTCGTCCAGTTCGTAAAATTTGTCCACCTCGTCCACTTCATCAACTTCGTCCACTTCGTCAACTTCCATCACTTCCTCCACTTCCTCCATTTCCTCCACTTCCTCGACTTCGTCCACTACGTCAACTTCGTCAACTTCGTCCACTACGTCAGCTTCATCCACTTCGTCAACTTCGTCCACTTCGTGCACTTCCTCCACTTCGTCAACTTCGTGAACTTCGTCCACCTCGTCAACTTCGTCCACTTCGTCCACTTCGTCAACTTCGTCATCTTCGTCAATGTCAATATCAAATTTCGTCCGGATTGGTTTTTTGGCGAGATACCTAGAATGGGTAGCAAACATTGTACCGGTGCCTAAGAAGGATGGTAAAGTTCGGATGTGTGTCGATTATAGAGATTTGAATCGCACAAGCCCAAAGGATAATTTCCCATTACCACACATCGACACCCTAGTTGATAATACAGCCAAGTATTCACTGTTTTCGTTCATGGATGGTTTTTCGGGGTATAACCAAATCAAGATGGCGCCAGAAGATGTGGAAAAGACGACGTTTATTACATTGTGGGGCACATTTTGTTATAAAGTGATGTCTTTTGGACTCAAGAATGCTGGGGCAACATATCAAAGGGCGATGGTGGCACTTTTCCATGACATGATGCACAAAGAGATTGAAGTTTATGTGGACGACATGATCGTGAAGTCCGAATCAGAAGAAGAACACGTCCTCAACTTGAGAAAGTTATTCGAGAGATTGAGGAAGTATAAGCTTAGGCTGAATCCCGCTAAATGTACATTTGGAGTGAAATCCGGGAAATTGTTGGGCTTTATTGTCAGCCAGAGGGGGATAGAGGTGGATCCAGACAAAGTGCGAGCGATAATGGAAATGTGTGCGCCTAAAACGGAAAAAGAAGTTCGAGGGTTTTTGGGTAGATTGAATTACATTGCTAGATTCATCTCCCAATTAACTGCTACTTGTGAACCACTGTTCAAGTTGTTACGAAAGAATCAGGCTGTGGTGTGGAATGAGGATTGTCAGGCCGCTTTTGAGAGAGTCAAACAATACTTACAGGACCCTCCTGTATTACGTCCACCAGAACCAGGAAGGCCACTCATTTTGTATTTGACTGTATTGGACAAGTCAATGGGTTGTGTATTGGGTCAGCATGATGAGGATGGCAAAAGACGCTATATATTACTTGAGCAAGAAGTTCACAGACTGCGAACAACGATATTCATCGTTAGAGCGGACTTGCTGCGCATTGGCATGGGTCGCTCATCGTTTAAGGCAATACATGTTGAGTCATTCCACATGGTTGATATCCAAGATGGATCCTATCAAGTATATTTTTGAAAAGCCTGCTCTTACTGGAAGGATATCTCGATGGCAAATGCTATTGTCGGAGTACGACATCGTATATGTCACTCAAAAATCTGTCAAGGGTAGCGCACTAGCAGAATACCTGGCTCATCAACCCCTTTGTGATTATCAACCAATGCAACCTGAATTTCCCGATGAGGATATCATGGCTTTATTCGAAGAGAACAAAGAAGACCGAAACGAAAAAGCATGGACAGTGTTATTCGACGGAGCCTCGAATGTGATGGGACATGGAATAGGGGCAGTGCTTATCTCCCCAGAGCGTCAGTATATACCAATGACGGCAAGGTTGTGTTTTAGCTGCACAAATAACATCGCTAAATATGAAGCCTGTGCCATGGGTATTCGAGCAGCAATTGAGTCTAAGGCAAAAATTTTGGATGTGTATGGAGATTCAACTTTGGTCATCCATCAATTGAAAGGAGAATGGGAAACTAGGGATACAAAATTAATTCCCTACCAAGCTTACATCAGGGGATTAATGGAGTATTTCGATTCCATCACATTTAACCATATACCGC
This sequence comes from Vigna reflexopilosa, assembly GCA_027742785.1. Taxonomy (NCBI): domain Eukaryota; kingdom Viridiplantae; phylum Streptophyta; class Magnoliopsida; order Fabales; family Fabaceae; genus Vigna; species Vigna reflexopilosa. The sequence goes on along the minus strand of JAFNIE010000843.1, from coordinate 16,376 downwards.
GAGAAGATAATCAATTAGCAGACTCACTGACTACCTTGTCGTCAATGTTTGAGGTTAATCAAGATGCAGAATTACCAAGAATCAAAATGAAAAGCCATGCAGAGCCAGCATATTGCCACTTCATCGAGGAGGAGTTAGACGGTAAACCTTGGTACTTTGATATCAAGCGTTATCTTAAAACCCGAGAATACCCTGAGGATGCGTCTGAAAACGATAAAAGAGCACTTAGAAGGTTGGCCGGCAGTTTCATCTTAAGTGGGGATGTTTTCTACAAGAGAAACCATGACATGGTTCTCCTCAGATGTGTGGATGCAAAGGAAGCCGAGTTGATATTGAAAGAAGTGCACGAAGGTACATTTGGTACACACATGAATGGACATTCGATGGCTAGGAAGATCTTAAGAGCTGGTTACTTCTGGTTGACCATGGAAAATGATTGTTGCATACACGTGAGAAAGTGTGAGAAATGTCAGATATATGCAGATAATATCAATGTGCCACCCACTGCTCTGAACGTGTTGTCTGCACCATGGCCATTTTCGATGTGGGGAATAGATGTCATCGGAGCTATAGAACCAAAAGCGTCAAATGGACATCGCTTCATACTAGTCGCAATCGACTATTTCACCAAGTGGGTTGAGGCTGCTTCGTATGCCAACGTGACTAGAAAGGTTGTGGTTAGATTCATAAGGAAGGAGTTGATCTGTAGGTATGGGCTACCTAACAAGATCATCACTGATAACGCTACCAACCTGAACAATCAGATGATGACGGAGTTATGTGAGGAATTCAAAATTCACAAGAACATCAAGAAGATTGTGCAGAAGATGGTGGTCACCTACAAGGATTGGCACGAAATGCTTCCTTTCGCTTTGCTTGGGAGATAAAAAATAAATAATAAAAAAAAAAGAAGAAAGAAGAGAAAGAAAAAATAATGAAGTCAATGTGTCAACCACTACCGAGTTTTATTCCAGGGCTAAAGTCGCGAGCGAGAAAGTAAGGTAAGCAAAGATTCAAAGTGACGTGTGGCCATTTTTTTTTTCTTTATCCAAACGTTAAAAGAAGTTTATCCAATTGCACCCCGTTTGAGCCATAAATTATAATTGTTTTCATCACCCTCGACAAGAATCATTAGCACATCGATGTCAACCTAAAGGGTACATTAAGGGCATCCAAAATCAAGGAGGAGATTTCTGAAAAGAAAAAGAGAAAAAAAAAATATATATATATATATATATATATATATAAAGTCTCAAAGAAGTACACAACAGAGACAACGAAGCAAGCAACCCAAAAGGGGAAGAAAAGAAAGAAAAAAATAGCAATGAAAATAAAAGGACGCCCGAAGTTTCAAATCTCTAGGGATGGTTGACTCAACACCTTGCAAATGATTCTTGTTGAAACAATTTAACCGCCAAACACTTATTTGAGCCTTCATTATCCATTTCTTTCAAAACCCTTTGACCTTTAGCCACGGTACAAGCCAATAAAAGTCCACGCTGACTGAAGACTGTTTGTCCTAATCTTTCTCACGAATTTAACCCTGAAACGAAATGATGTGGTGAATGACACAATCACTCAAAAGAAAAGAAAAAAAGAGGAAAGAAAATAAAAAACATCGAAAAAAAAGAGAAAAGACAAAAAATGTGAAGTCTCCCCGTCAATCAAGAATCGCCAAATTGGGGCAATCCTTCCTACCCGAACCTTTCCACCTCTCCAAATCAAGTTTACTATACGCAACAAAGTTGGGGCAGCCCTTGCGGGCCATGCATGTGTAGATACTAACAACACCTCCCAAAGTAAGAAAAATTCAAATGCTAACGTTACCCACAGGTAATCATTCAACCATCTACCTTTCATACTCATCTCCCGCACCTTTTCAGGTTCAAGCTAGTGCTAGAGGGAATTTGAACCCCTAGTTACGTTCTCTTCCTTTCATCAAAGAACCCACTGCTTCTTGACATTATTTTGATTGAATGCATTTCGAACGTACATCGCGTTTGACGTCAACATTGACAACAGATTCCAAGCATAGAATTTTCAAAAAAAAAAAAAAACAAAACAAAAGAAAAAAATGTGTAAGAAAGAGAAAGTGAGAGCAAAGGAAGGGAACGAAACCAATGGCTCATATGCATTCATGCACCATCATAACATCATTTCATAGAAAGCAAAGAAAATTGTTCAAAAATCCGTAAGGGGAAAATGAAGTGGTGAAAAAGGTTAGCAGACCTTTATATCTAAATCTCTCTAATGTTTTGCTCAGTATTTACCAATGTTTCTTCAAAAAAGATCTGAATCCAAGAGTTTCTTCTACGATAACACACCTCAAGGCACTCGTCGAGCCTATTGATCCTCACATCATTCATCCACAGGGTTTGTACACCCTCCACGAGGTTAGTACACCTCACATTATTCATCCACAGGGTTTGTACACCCTCCACGAGGTTAGTACACCTCATATCATTCATCCATAGGGTTTGTACACCCTCCACGAGATTAGTACACCTCACATCATTCATCCACAGGGTTTATACACCCTCCACGAGGTTAGTACACCTCATATCATTCATCCACAGGGTTTGTACACCCTCCACGAGGTTAGTACACCTCACACCATTCATCCACAGGGTTTGTACACCCTCCACGAGGTTAGTACACCTCACACCATTCATCCACAGGGTTTGTACACCCTCCACGAGGTTAGTACACCTCATATCATTCATCCATAGGGTTAGTACACCTCATATCATTCATCCACAGGGTTTGTACACCCTCCACGAGGTTAGTACACCTCATAGCATTCACCCATAGGGTTAGTACACCTCGTATCATTCATCCATAGGATTAGTACACCTCATATCGTTCATCCATAGGGTTTGTACACCCTCCACGAGGTTAGCACACCTCACATCACTCGTTCAGGGTTTGTACACCCTCCACGAGGTTTGTACACCTCGTTCCCCTCAAGCACGATTTTGGTTCAGCGTTTCAAGCCCAGTCTTGTCTGGCGCCTCTAGTTTTTCTGTGATTTTGGGCCCTCTGCTCGGCAATGGTCGAATCCAGGTTTTCATTTCGTGTTGTTGGCCCTCTGCTCGGCAACGTTCAATTCCGATTTGTTGTTCTGCGATTTCGGCACTCCGCTCGACAATGGTCGAATCCAGGTTTTCGTTTCATGTTGTTGACCCTCTGCTCGACAACGGTCAAATCCAGCTTGTTTTTTCATGTTTTGGCTCCCTACTGGGCAAGGGTTGCCTTCTTTTATTGCAATCTCACATTTTGCATGGATTTGGCTAATCTTAGGTCTCGTATTCATTTTCCTTCCTTTCGCCTCCTTAGAAATCCAGACGAAATTAGTATTTCTATCTTTACTTATCTTTTACAATATAATATGAAAACATCACTTTGTCATATTATCTAGTAAAATCTAAGTAAAGAGGGGCAGCTGTCAATATCGAATTTCGTCCGGATTGGTTTTTTGGCTTTACCGTAGACCGTTCTCCTTTGTTTTATTATTTACCCTTTTTTATTTTTATTTTATTATTTTCGTTTTTTTATTTCTATTTATTTATTTATTTATTTTCTTATTAGTTTATTTGTGTCTTTAGTTTTTTTTTTTAGTTTTTACCTTTTTAGTTTATTAAAAAAAGAAAAGAAAAGAATTAAGAAAAGGGGGCGGTTTTGTCTTTAGTGAAAAGCGTAAAAAAAAAAAAAAAAAAAGGGAAACAGTGTGTGTGCGGGAAGGGGGGCAGGAAACCGTTTCTGCAGAGTGCGCAGGTGTGGCAGAGACGTTTTGGAGTCTACAGAATTGGCACATACACGATTTGGTATACGGAATTGCAGAGTGGCAGAAAAAGCACAGAAAAGCATAGAGAAAGGGGGATATGAGGGAGAGCTATAGGGGCCTGGATCGAAAAAAAAGAAATCCATTGCTGGAGATTGGAGAGCAAAGAGAGGAGTGTGCAAGGGGTGGGAAGAGCAGAGGAAAAGCGAAAGCGAGTCCACAGTAGAGGAAGGAGAGGGCTAATCGTTTCATTGAAGGTAAGTATCCCTAATTTATGTTATCCGCATTCGTTTATAGTCATACTGGTATGAATTTTCGATTATCCTGCTGTTTCATCCAGTATTCTATTCATTTACATCCAATATTCATGCTCGCATCACCTTAATGCGAGTTGTGATTCCCCATTATATTGTCTTCCTTCGGTTGCTAGACCGAATAGGCTGTCATTCACGTAGGGCTCTTGCTCCAGCTTCCACTTCGCATCTGCATCGCTAGCAAACAACCACCATCGTCATTATCATATTTCAGCCCCTGAAGAACCCAAGGTCACGAACAGAGAGCACTAAAATAGATTCCATTCCAGCCTCATCCTACCCTTAACCATCTTCACCCATTTCCCGACTCCAACCTTTGTCTCCGTCCCTCGCAAGCCTCCATCAACCCCTTTGATCCTCTACTCCTCTGGTCATCGTGTTCACACCCGTAACCACCTCCAACAAGCATAACCCAATCAACACACAAGGCAGAACAAATCCAGCATTCACCCCTCACATTCAGATGTACACAACACACACTCGTAATTTTCAATCCCGGTAAAACGTCAAATCAATCAATGCCAAATTAATCAGTACATCAATAAAAAATGATAAAAATTAGGGGAAGAAGAGAGGGAAAGGTGGTGTTGCGGGGACGATTAGCAATTGAGAAAATCTTCGAAGGGAGAGGGAGGAGAGTGACGCTGGTGGCGCCGGTGAGGAAGCGCGCTCCAACTAGAGGCGACGGTGGCCGGCTCTGGCAGAGGCGGCGGCAGGCGGTGCCCGAGGTGGAAAGCCTCAACCCTAGGCTAGTGCGAGAGAAGCGAGGGAGAGAAGGCAGTGGCGCCGCGGTCGGCAGTGGGTCTGGTGGCGCGAGTTGTCGCCCGCGAGGCCAAGGCGCGTTCTGGTTGAGGCGACGGTGGCCGGCGCTGGCATAGGAGGCGGTGAGCCTGCGGAGAGAGTAAGAGACCTTGGGTCTCTGGAGAGTGTGTGAGCTAAGGGAGCGAGCTTACGGGAGAGTGTTGGATCTGAGTGGGTGAGGAATGGAAGGGAAGATGCCAAACCCCTAGGGGATTCTAGGTTAGAAACCACCCGGGTGGGCCAAGCCCAGAAACGAACGCTCGTTATTCCGCCTCATTCTCAACGTCCGTTCATAATCTCCCCCAACGAACGCTCGTCCCCAACGAACGCTCGTCATTCAGCCTCCTTTTCCAGCGTCCGTTCGTCATCTCGAACAACGAACGCTCGTCATTCAGCCTTCTTTCCCAGTGTCCGCTCGTCATCTCACCCAACGAGCGCTCGTCATTCAGCCACATTTTTGAACGTCCGTTCATAATCTCCCCAACGAGCGCTCGTCTTTCAGCCACATTTTTTAACGTTCGTTATCTCCCCAAATGAACGCTCGTTATTCCGCCTCATTCTCATCGTACGTTCGTCACCTCCCCCAACGAACGCTCGTCATTCAGCCTCATTTCCCAACGTCCACTCGTCATCTCCCCAACGAGCGCTCGTTATTCTGAATCCTTTCCGAACGTCCGTTCGGCCACTTCCACGGACTGCACGGTAGCCTGCGACGGACCGTTCGGCACCCCTTTTCTCGGGCCCCTCATTATTTGCTTTATTTTTTATTTACTTATTTGTTTTTTTATCTTATTTCATTTATTTTGTTTATCTTATTTCATTTGTTTTATTTATTTTATTTTTATTTTTATTGTCTTATTTTATTTTATTTTGTTCTATCTATTTATTCTAGATATCTACTTATCCTAAAATATATATTTAATAATGCAATATTTATAGTTTAAATAAAAGAATTTACGAAAATACGTTTTGAAGGTTAAGCACACGTGTGATCGCTCGCGTCGTCCTTGTGCTAAAAAACCTTTTCTTTTTTTTTAAGTTAAATTGCGAAAATACGTTTTAAAGGTTAAGCACACGTGTGACCGTTCGCGTCGTCCTTGTGCTAAAAACCTTTTCTTCTTTCTTAAATAAATTACAAAAATATGTTTTGAAGGTTAAGCACACGTGTGACCGCTCGCGTCGTCCTTGTGCTAAAAAAAACCTTTTCTTCTTTTTAAGTAAAATTGCAAAAAATACATTTAAAGGTTTAGGCACATGTGTGATCACACGCATCGTCCTTGTGCTAAAACCTTTTCTTCTTCTCTTCTAAAAAAAATACAAATATAAAAATATTTTAAAAGGTTTAGGCACATGTGTGATCGCACGCATCGTCCTTGTGCTAAAAGACCTTTTCTCTTTCTTTTATAAAAAAAAAATAATACAAAAATATATTTTTAAGGTTTAGGCACATGTGTGATCGTTCGCATCGTCCTTGTGCTAAAAACTTTTCTCCTTCTCACATAAAAAATACCAAATATAAAACATTCACATTTTCAAACAACAAACAATTTCTCTTCCAGAACTACGTGATCCTTGATTCTCCATCAAAAGTGGGGATACGTAGGAGCAAGGTTAGCCCTTGTCAGGTTCACTTTCCCAAAAATCCAAATTTATCCATAATCATTTTCCAAACAAATTTTCTAAACAATTTCTCAAACAAACATTCGAGTTTCTAAAAGAACTACGTAACCCTGATTTCTCATTCTAAATGAGAATACGTAGGAGCAAGGTCAATCCTTGTCGGGCCCAAAAAACTAAAAAATATATTTTGTTTCTTTAGAGTCTTATTTTAGGGGATAGTTAAACATTTTGAAAACCACATCACATTTGTGTATTTAGTTAAAGGTACTGCCTTCGGGCAGGCGCTGTAGGGTGCTAATACCTTCCCTACACGTAACCGATTCCCGAACCCAGAATCTGGTTCTTGTAGACCATGCCTTATCATTTTATGGTTTTTCCGTAGTTTTCCAGAATAAACTATGGTGGCGACTCCAAACCTCTTTTCCAAAACCTGATTTCTTTTTGGATCGTCGTCCCGTTGCGATTCCTGTTGCGACAGATGGCGACTCCGCTGGGGACGTCGAGAGTCAGGCCATTTAATTAGATGCGCGAATTTGACATGATTTTTCTTTGTGTTTTTCTTCCCCTTTTTTTTCTTTATCTGTGCTTGATAGTTGGAATAACTGCATGTGAATTGTTGAATATGGAACCCTAGGGTAGAAAACATGTTTATATCTGCCTGGGAATTTTTCTGGTTGTTTTGCAGGTGAGGGTTTGGGTATGCATTGCATTCTCCCTTCACACACACACTTTGTGCATATCATGGGTGGGGCCCTATACCCGGGTCTGAGCGTAACTTAGAATTAGAGGAGTTGTGTAGCGGTATCACTCTGGGATGTACTTCCTGTCTGGCTATCGTGAGAACTCCAGCTAAAGTCTGTTCTCTTCACTTGTGTCTCCTCATCTAGTTGATTACTCGACTGTTGTGGAGATGCTATGAAGGGGGCCATAGCTCTAATGACCATTGACCTCTAGGTTTAGGAGACCATCCTTGTGAAATTGCATATACTTCACCTTGGATCCAAGCCATTAAACCTTTATTAGGGCACAAAGGGAGAAACGTGTATTCTTGTAATCCTCACGCTATTCGTTCTCTTTCGAAAATTATGTTATTGCATTTTCATGCCATGCATGCATTTGATTCATCATGTTGTTTTATTATCATGCATCATTTAGTAACATGTTGGTTTTAGGGGAAATCACAAGTATACACTTGACTTCACATGAGATGGATGTTGACACCAGATCTGATGCTACACTGCATACCAACTCCGCCATTTTAAGAAAGAAGTCTAGCCTAAGGACAGATGTTGGAAATTTGACCGGGTTGATAAATTTAGGCCGAAGACTCAAGACCATACAGAGAGAAGCCTTCGGGAGGAAATATGGGAATTTGTTGAGTTTAATGGAGGTGAAAGTACAGTTTCCCGCTATTACAGCTCTACCTCAGTATTATGATCCTCCACTGAGATGTTTCACCTTCTAGGACTTCCAGCTGGCGCCAACTGTAGAAGAATGTGAGCATATTTTGGGCTTGCCATTAGAGGGTACCAAGCCATATCAGCACTTGGAGCATCATGCCTCCGTTTCTACCCTTGCTGCTATAATGAAATTACAGCCCAATGAATTGGAGAACCGGTTGATAACGAGACATCAAATGCGGGGGCTGACACAAGGTTACCTTGAACAATATTTGCACGACCTGGGGGATAGGGAAGAATGGGAGACCTTCATGGATGTACTAGCCCTCACTATGTTTGGCATTGTCCTGTTTCCCAAGCTGGAAGACTTTGTAGATTACACTGCTATTGATGTCTTCGTGGTAAAAAAGACGAGATCAGAAAACCCCGTAACAGCAGTCCTCGCAGATGTGTATGGGACTATGAGTTTTTGCCATGAGAGAAAAGGGAAGAGGATTCTTTGTTGTTTGTCGGCGTTATATGCGTGGATGACGGCACGAGTATTTAAGGGGGTAATCGATGTTAGAAGTTCACTTGAGAATCTATCGCATCAAGGAGGTAATGGGTGGGCTCTTTTCTTTGCCAGTTTGAGAGAAGGAAACGTAAAATGGCGCCTTCCTTGGCTTGAGACTAAACCATCTATCCAACATTGTGGCAACTTCCCTAACATACCTCTCATAGGCGCTAGGTATTGTATTAACTACAACCCTGTTTTGGTCCAAAGACAGTTCGGATATCCTATGAAGGGAGCGCCTTCACCAGATTATCTCACAGCCGTCTTCATCTACTATGAGGACGGACATTGTACTGAAATGTTGAGGAGAGTTAGAAGTGCCTGGGAAAATGTGGTGCGAGTAGAGAAGGACCTGAGGAGTGGAGTGATGGATAGCAGGGTTAGTTATCATACCTGGATTCTGGAGAGGGTAAGAGAAGTCAAGTTGCCTTTCAAGCCCATCAATGATCAATCGGCGAGTGAAGGAACATCCCAAGCCCCAGAAAGTGAAGAGGTGAAACAGCTGAAGGCTGAGGTGGAGAAATTGAGGGTGAGGAATGCTAGGTTGGAAAATGAATTACAGAAGGCTCGCAATGACTTTGTGGATATGAGGAATGATAACGAAGAAAAGTCACGGGCTTATGAAAACATTGTCAAAAGCCAGAAGGCAGAGAGAGATTATACATTCCGAGTAAAACAGGATCTTGCGGCCGCAAGTAAGGAGTTATCCATGAGGGTGAATGAGAAGAATGTGGCTTTAGAAGAGGGCAGATAGTGGAAACAACTCTATGAAGAAGCCAAGAGGGATAAAAGGGAAGCCCTAAAAAGACTAAGGGAAGCGCAAGTCCAAGTACAAGAATCGGGGCATCAAATGAAGGAAATGGCTACATCATTTGAAGCGGAGTTGAATCAAGAGCGCTGGAAGCTGGCAGAGGCTGAAGGGGAGTATCGAGCCATGTTAAAGCAGATGGAGGATTACATCAAGGAGCAGGAGGAGCGATGGAGGTCGATGGAATTTGAAGAAAGGCATCAGCCTTGATAAAGCGAATGAAAGAGCACATCGCAGAGCAAGAAACGGCCGTAAAGCATTGGAAGGAAAGCTTCTCTCAGTTGGCTGCTTTGGCAAATGGGGCAATTGAAGACATCCCCAGAATGGTGTCGGAAGCTGAAGTGAGTACCCACTTTTATAGCCCACCAGTAGAAATAGAGCTTTTTATTAATCACTGTAAACGGTTGATAGACGAGATGAAATCCCTCATCACTCGGGCTAGGAATTGATGTATTTAGAGATCTTTATGATTTGTTTCCTTTAAGAAATGTAATGAACTTGTTTCCCTTTAAATGAAAGGTGTGGGATGTTGTTTAGCATCTGCTTGTGTTAATTTCCATCAGTGATGTCATTACAATCTTGTGATTTCCCCCTATTACTAGCATGCATCATCTTTTCTTTTGTTCAGCATGTTTCATTTCCATCTAATTAATTAAAATAATAAAACAGTACGCGTGAGAAAAACGACGACCAAATTTCCACGACATCCCTACCGGACCCGGGCCAATTCAAAAGCCATGGCAAGCTGGGAGGAGTCACAGGAGTCTCTCAAAACGGATGTTGGCCAGTTGAAGGACCAGATCGGCCAGATCTTGGCGACGCTTGAATCCATGAAGACTACTGGAGAGTCTTCATCTGCGCATGTTGGAGGGAATGCTCACCCTTATCCCCCAATGTTCAACGCTGCGAGCCAATCTGTTCCTTTCCCACTGTATGGTTTACCTCCGGGTTACGCTCCTCCTGTAGGAGAGTACTCAGAAGCTGAGCACGCTTCATTCTCGTTCCCCACGACTGTCAATATACCACCAATCGGCACTCAGGGACCTGTCTTAATGTCGGCTCCCATGGTGGGCACGAGAATGAATGAGACCAACACAACTGATGGAATTCAGGTGACCCCAGTACCGCATGTGGTTGCTAGGGAGGATTCTTCAGCCGAAGCTGCACCGCACGCCACGGTGGTTGGGGGATTCGGTAGCCTCGTTGGAGCTACGGGTAGGTTGGAAAGTCTGGAGGCGAGGTTGAGAGTCGTTGAGGGAGTTGAGAGCTACGGGTTTGGAGATGCGGCCAGATTGAGTTTGGTTCCGGGCTTGAAAATCCCGCCTAAGTTCAAGGCGCTGGAGTTTGAAAAATATAGGGGTAACACTTGCCCTAAAAGCCATGTGACCATGTACTGTAGAAAGATGGCTGCGTATGCTCATGATGAGCAGCTACTCATCCATGTTTTCCAGGAAAGTTTGGCTGGGGTGGCATTGAACTGGTACACCCACTTGGAGCCATCCCGAAATCGTTGTTGGGCGGATCTAGCTGACGCCTTCGTAAAACAATATGTATACAATACTCATATTGCTCCGGACCGTCTACAGTTGTAGAATATGACAAAAAAGGACAATGAAACTTTCAAAGAGTACGCCCAACGATGGAGAGAGTTGGCTGCGCAAGTTGAGTCGCCGTTGTTTGATAAGGAGATGGTGTCGATGTTCGTAAACACACTCCAGCCGCCATTTTATGAGCATATGGTTGGGAATGTATCTGTCAATTTTGCCGACACCATCATTATTGGTGAGAGGATAGAAATTGGATTGAAAAACGGGAAGATAGCATATGGCCCACCTGCAGCTACAAACTACAAAAAGCCCAGCTTCAATCAGGGGAAGAAAAAAGAGGGGGAGGTACATGCTGCGTTTGTAATGCCTGTGTGGAGAGGACGAGCTCCCGATCCTAATTATCGACCATACTTAAACCCACCTCCTTATGCTGCTAACACCACGTTTGCTCACCAAGCTAGGCCTCAACAACAACAAGCGTATTATCCACCGCAGCGTATCCCAACCGAAGCTTCAAGACCGGCCGCAAACATGGGCCCAAATCTGAATGTGGGTCACGACAACAACCCAAGGGGAAATCAATTTTTTAGGTTCACCCCAATCCCTATGACCTACACTGAATTGTTAACTAACCTAGTCAAAAAGGGTCTGGTCGCCATTTGCCCGATGAAGCCTGTACAGTCGCCGTACCCTAGGGGTTATGACGCAAATGCCAGGTGTAGTTATCATGCAGGAGGCGTTGGCCACTCGACCGAAGGATGTATAGCTCTCAAATACAAAGTTCAGGCTCTGATAGATTCGGGTTGGTTAAAGTTTCAAGAGGACCAGCCCAGCGTCGATACTAATCCATTGTCCGGGCACGGGAGTTCCTCGACGAACGTCGTCGAGGTTGGAAACCATGATCTGATAAGAGATGTGGGCGAAATCCGAAGTTCTAGGAGGTTTATCTTTGAAGCTTTGTTGAAGAAGGGCCTAGTGAAGGGCGATTATGATCTGGGTATAGCGTGCGCACTCCATCCGGAGGCCGGGCACTCTATTAAGGAATGTATGGAATTCGAGATTTTTCTACAAGACTTACTTGATAGAAATCTGATGCAAGTGTGCCGCAAGGTCAGAGAGGAAGAAGTATTTGCACAAATTGGTGGAGAATCTGATGTGACTCTACCCGAGCCTTTGGTGATCCATTTTACTAGGACCACCCCTGCACTGGTAACTGAAGGAAATTCGTCTGTTGTCATCCGAGTGCCAACTCCTTTCCCTTATAAGAACGAGAAAGCCGTCCCATGGAGATATGGGGCAACTGCATTAGATGAGGGAGAATATGCAAATCCGATTGTGGAAAACATATCAGGCATTGGTGGAATCTTTACACCACCAGAATTGGCGAGAGAAAGAACCAATGATAGGGAAGCAACAATGGCTGCAAAAGCAAAGGAGTTCTTGAGGGGGAAGAACGTGGAGGCCGAGGAGACCCCCGACAAAGAGGAGAAGAGGGAAATATCTGAAGAAGAAGTTGGGGAATTCCTAAAGTTCATACAGCAGAGTGAGTACAAAGTGGTGGAACAGTTGAACCGCATGCCTGCCCGGATCTCCTTGCTAGAATTACTCATGCACTCTGCCTCCCACCGAAAGTTGTTGATGAAGATACTCAGTGAGGCTCATGTGGAGCAAGGTATTTCTCTAAACAAGTTCGAGGGCATTGTTGGCAACATCGTTGCTAATAATTACCTCACCCTATGGATAAATGATATGAGGTATACTAACCTCGTGGAGGGTGTACAAACCCTGTGGATGAATGGTGTGAGGTGTACAAACCCTATGGATGAATGGTGTGAGGTGTACTAACCTCGTGGAGGGTGTACAAACCCTGTGGATGAATGATATGAGGTGTACTAACCTCGTGGAGGGTGTACAAACCCTGTGTATGAATGATATGAGGTGTACTAACCTCGTGGAGGGTGTATAAACCCTGTGGATGAATGATGTGAGGTGTACTAATCTCGTGGAGGGTGTACAAATCCTATGGATGAATGATATGAGGTGTACTAACCTCGTGGAGGGTGTACAAACCCTGTGTATGAATGATATGAGGTGTACTAACCTCGTGGAGGGTGTATAAACCCTGTGGATGAATGATGTGAGGTGTACTAATCTCGTGGAGGGTGTACAAACCCTATGGATGAATGATATGAGGTGTACTAACCTCGTGGAGGGTGTACAAACCCTGTGGATGAATAATGTGAGGTGTACTAACCTCGTGGAGGGTGTACAAACCCTGTGGATGAATGATGTGAGGATCAATAGGCTCGACGAGTGCCTTGAGGTGTGTTATCGTAGAAGAAACTCTTGGATTCAGATCTTTTTTGAAGAAACATTGGTAAATACTGAGCAAAACATTAGAGAGATTTAGATATAAAGGTCTGCTAACCTTTTTCACCACTTCATTTTCCCCTTACGGATTTTTGAACAATTTTCTTTGCTTTCTATGAAATGATGTTATGATGGTGCATGAATGCATATGAGCCATTGGTTTCGTTCCCTTCCTTTGCTCTCGCTTTCTCTTTCTTACACCTTTTTTCTTTTGTTTTGTTTTTTTTTTTTTTTGAAAATTCTATGCTTGGAATCTGTTGTCAATGTTGACGTCAAACGCGATGTACGTTCGAAATGCATTCAATCAAAATAATGTCAAGAAGCAATGGGTTCTTTGATGAAAGGAAGAGAACGTAACTAGGGGTTCAAATTCCCTCTAGCACTAGCTTGAACCTGAAAAGGTGCGGGAGATGAGTATGAAAGGTAGATGGTTGAATGATTACCTGTGGGTAACGTTAGCATTTGAATTTTTCTTACTTTGGGAGGTGTTGTTAGTATCTACACATGCATGGCCCGCAAGGGCTGCCCCAACTTTGTTGCGTATAGTAAACTTGATTTGGAGAGGTGGAAAGGTTCGGGTAGGAAGGATTGCCCCAATTTGGCGATTCTTGATTGACGGGGAGACTTCACATTTTTTGTCTTTTCTCTTTTTTTTCGATGTTTTTATTTTCTTTCCTCTTTTTTTCTTTTCTTTTGAGTGATTGTGTCATTCACCACATCATTTCGTTTCAGGGTTAAATTCGTGAGAAAGATTAGGACAAACAGTCTTCAGTCAGCGTGGACTTTTATTGGCTTGTACCGTGGCTAAAGGTCAAAGGGTTTTGAAAGAAATGGATAATGAAGGCTCAAATAAGTGTTTGGCGGTTAAATTGTTTCAACAAGAATCATTTGCAAGGTGTCGAGTCAACCATCCCTAGAGATTTGAAACTTCGGGCGTCCTTTTATTTTCATTGCTATTTTTTTCTTTCTTTTCTTCCCCTTTTGGGTTGCTTGCTTCGTTGTCTCTGTTGTGTACTTCTTTGAGACTTTATATATATATATATATATATATATATTTTTTTTTTTCTTTTTTTCTCTTTTTCTTTTCAGAAATCCCCTCCTTGATTTTGGATGCCCTTGATGTACCCTTTAGGTTGACATCGATGTGCTAATGATTCTTGTCGAGGGTGATGAAAACAATTATAATTTATGGCTCAAACGGGGTGCAATTGGATAAACTTCTTTTAACGTTTGGATAAAGAAAAAAAAATGGCCACACGTCACTTTAAATCTTTGCTTACCTTACTTTCTCGCGACTTTAGCCCTGGAATAAAACTCGGTAGTGGTTGACACATTGACTTCATTATTTTTTCTTTCTCTTCTTTCTTCTTTTTTTTTATTATTTATTTTTTATCTCCCAATCAACAGATCGTTGGAGATGTGTACCATGATGAACACTGCCCTAGTATTGTATTCATGACAATCCTTTGTTTTAATGGGAAACGAAAAGGTTGAGGGTTCAAGTAGTATAAATGCAGATGCTCTAGCCGGAAAAGATCGATGGTTACCCCCAAAACCTTGCATCAGGAGAGGACCCAACTTTGGTATTTTCAAAATTTATTTTGCTTTCGCTCTTCGAAAACACTATGCCCTTGACAACCTCATTGACAACGAATTCAACATGTGTCTTTTCGTTTGCTCTTTTTTTTTTATTATTATTTTTTTTTACTACACCCACCAGGACAGAGCTAAGCCGACTGAATACCCGTGATGCTTTTATTGACATTCGTTCAATTATTTTCGTTTTCATTCCTCTTTATTTACCTAAACAGCTCAGCGCGACATGCAATAATTTCAGAAAGTATGAACAAAAATTAATATGCGGTATTTATTTAATGAAATAACACAGATTACAACAATTTAAAAGGCAATGTTAATATTCGCTAACGGCAACCCCTATCACGGAATCATCATACATAGAACTTTTTGACCGCATCAGAATTAACCGGTAACGGTAATTCCTCCCCATCCATCCTTGTGAGAATTAGTGCCCCACCAGAGAATGCTTTCTTCACCACAAACGGCCCTTCGTAGTTTGGGGTCCACTTGCCTCTATGATCTTTTTGGATGGGCAAAATCCTCTTCAACACCAGTTCGCCTTCATGAAACTTTCTTGGGTGCACCCTTTTGTCAAACGCCTTCTTCATTCTCCTTTGATACAGCTGTCCATGACACACTGCTGTTAACCTTTTTTCTTCGATAAGGTTGAGTTGGTCGAATCGGGTTTGAACCCACCCAGCTTCCTCTAACTTAGTTTCCATTAACACGCGTAAGGAGGGAATTTCGACCTCAAATGGAAGTACCGCTTCCATCCCATACACTAGCGAGAACGGCGTGGCCCCAGTTGATGTTCGTACTGATGTGCGGTATCCGTGCAAAGCGAAAGGAAGCATTTCGTGCCAATCCTTATAGGTGACCACCATCTTCTGCACAATCTTCTTGATGTTCTTGTTAGCAGCCTCTACTGCCCCATTCATCTTTGGACGATAAGGAAAGGAATTATGGTGGTGAATTTTGAATTCCTCACATAACTCCGCCATCATCTGATTGTTCAGGTTGGTAGCGTTATCAGTGATGATCTTGTTAGGTAGCCCATACCTACAGATCAACTCCTTCCTTATGAATCTAACCACAACCTTTCTAGTCACGTTGGCATACGAAGCAGCCTCAACCCAATTGGTGAAATAGTCGATTGCGACTAGTATGAAGCGATGTCCATTTGACGCTTTTGGTTCTATAGCTCCGATGACATCTATTCCCCACATCGAAAATGGCCATGGTGCAGACAACACGTTCAGAGTAGTGGGTGGCACATTGATATTATCTGCATATATCTGACATTTCTCACACTTTCTCACGTGTATGCAACAATCATTTTCCATGGTCAACCAGAAGTAACCAGCTCTTAAGATCTTCCTAGCCATCGAATGTCCATTCATGTGTGTACCAAATGTACCTTCGTGCACTTCTTTCAATATCAACTCGGCTTCCTTTGCATCCACACATCTGAGGAGAACCATGTCATGGTTTCTCTTGTAGAAAACATCCCCACTTAAGATGAAACTGCCGGCCAACCTTCTTAGTGCTCTTTTATCGTTTTCAGACGCATCCTCAGGGTATTCTCGGGTTTTAAGATAACGCTT
>JAFNIE010000842.1:0-23490 GCA_027742785.1 Vigna reflexopilosa | reverse complement strand
TTGTGTTTTGACACCGATCATAATACTAACAAATACAAGCAGTTGCAAGAAGCAGCTTTAAGAGCACCGGAAAATCATATCACTTTTCTCAACAACACCAGAAAACCATCTTCATCACCATGAACCATGTCGCGCTGTCACCACCGTGTCGGAAATCGCGGCCTGAACCATCATTGTGGCACGATGCCAAGCGAACCCTAAACGCCCAAATCAAACTCGTCGCCATTGCGCAACCAGCAGAAATGTAGAAGGCGAGACCTTAATCACGTCGTCGCCTACGTTGCAACCCTCAAGCGAACCCTAAACGCACAAATCGAACTCACCGTCGTCGCGCAACCAGCAGAAACGCAGAAGGCGAGACCTTAATCGCGTCATCAAGTTGCAACCCTCACCACCTCGACACCAAGCGAACCTTAAACGCCCAAATCGAACTTGCCGCCGTCGTGCAACCAGCAAAAACGCAGAAGGCAAGACCTTAATCGCGTCCTCGCCGACGTTGCAACCCGACGCCTCGACCTCACACTGCCTTATCTTGGTTGTAGTGTTGGAAAATGTTCAATCCAAGCCAATCTAGGTTGTTTTCATGAATGCAGTCAGTTTATGTAGGAAAGCCTTTTGAATCGTTGTTGGCTCTAAAGGAGGAGAACTCCATGAGTGAATTCATCATTCAATTTGAAAGATTTGTTGGGGTTATTAAGGGATTGGAAACAAACAGATTTATTCTTTCTTGTTACTTATCATTTTCTTTTTATTTTCTTAATGATTCTATCATTCTTCGTACTATAAACGAGTATAGTTTGATTTCCTGTTTAACAGGACAGAACAATATGATCTTCTAGCTGCCGGATGTTCGAGGTGAGTGTGAGAGAGATAAGAAAATCAATCCATCAAACTCTAACAAAAACTGATTGGTGCAAGGTTTTTCGCCAAGGGCTATGAGGTGGCGTTTGGACACTTGTACAAGACTTAATAACAAATTAAATAAAAATTCCACATGTATACATATGTATGCACCACGTCATCACAATTAGACGGTATCAATGAAAATTTAACGGAGATGACTTAATTGACTCATTTTTATAAGTTTTTGGAATCCACTTGAGATTGGCGCACAAATACGATGACGCACAAATACGAGAACCAAATGAGAGTTTAAACTTTTTTATTTGAACATTATATATGCATTATTAATGATCAAATTTATATCTATAAATTTCATATTGGTAATTCTGCTATATAGTAATAAGTTAATTAATTAGGCTATTATAGATTGATAGCATAGAAGAGGAAGGCAGCTAGTTGGTTATCGTGCTGTGGAGAAAAACTAGAATCTAAAATCTTCATAATTTTCAGTCAAAAGTTTACTTTGTACTTTGGGTTTCCGTTGGAGGAGTCTGTTGAATAAAAATCTTATTGTCTCTTGTTAATCCCAATTCTTTGAACCAGTTTCTATCACTTTAACCTCACTTTTATCAATCAATTTACCTGCAAAAAAAATTCAAAATGAAACTCAACCGTTCAAGTTTTGCAATAACTGTTTCTCCATGTTAACATTCCTGGAAAAGTGATCAAAAAAACATCTCATTATTAGCGTTGAGTAGTTTGATTCCGTCTTTCTTGATGATTACAGCTTGGAAGACAACCTTTTTTGCCCTTCTGACTTTCTCCTCAAAGCTACATCCCCCTCTAAGGACCATTTTCAGAAAATTTTAAATTATCAAATAAATAGTTTGTCTGCACACTCTAAACCAATATATCTCTCAAATAAACATTTTCTAACATTCAAAGTTCAACATGCATGTTGTGCTTTGATCAGGCCAAACCACTTTTGGATGCAAAGCTGGTCAAAGAACTATCATTAATTTCAGCATATTAATATATCTGTGATGATTTTCATATAATAGAAGTTAATAATTTTCTTTATTGATAAATATTTTTATTAGGTTATTTACTGATAAACTGTGTAAGTCATCAAAATTTGACACAAATAGTGTCATTTATAGCTAAAGCACAAATAAATATAATAATAGAAAGAAACTTCATATTATTATTATTTTAATGTGATTCTTCAAAATAAATAAACATTACTTAATACAGTTATCAAATACCTCCCAGTATATTTAAAAGGTATATTATTATTTTTGGGTTCATAAACACACATTTATCAGGGAACAACCAAATTCGGACCTTGAATTTTAATTTCCAGCAAAGCCATCTTAGATATCCATCTACTGAACATGTCAAAACATTCATCAGGTTTCAACTGTGGAGGTGTGTGGCCGGAACCCTGAAATTATGAAAGTAAAAAAATAATAGAACAAAGAACTAACATATTTACACAAACATAATTCTCAATGCATGATTGTAATGATTTTGGAAGAAAGACTTTCAACATTCAAACCACATTGTAGAGTTCATTAATCGTAATAATCAACAACCTGCTTATTACTGAAATTATGCGTAAAAGTCTATAGTATTGCGAGTGTTAACTAATTATTGTAAAAGAAAACCACTGTCAGCTCTATCATCTCACCTTGCGAACATGAAGTGCAGTTTGAAGATATATCATCATTTACCCAGAAACCACATTGGAATTGTGCATAAGTCTAATGTGGAAAAGAAATAAACATCGCATAAACACAGAAAGGAAACAGGAATTGGAGAACATTTATCATTTAATTAAGACATGAAGATTACCGGACAGTTCATGGGTGGCACTTTGATATCAGTTTTCAAAAATTGCTTCTTAGGAAATTTCTTAACTAGGGATCTTCTCAAAGTAGGTTCACTATTATCCGTCACACACCTGGACCCAAAATATTGAACATCGTATGTCCTGATACAAGCTGTGGCAATACAACCGTTAAATTGGATACAAATATCTAAAAGTTAAAAAAAAGAAAAATCTAGCAACAAAGGAATTTTGCTAGAAAGACACAACAAATAAATTAATCAAGAAATTGATGATGATTCAACAAATTTTGCTAAAAAAAACAAGTAAATTGATATCGTTTATTTCAACCACTTTGGGTTGCTAATTATTATTCCGGTTCTAATTAATTAATGTAACTATGATTTAAAAGGTCTAAGTTGATGACAGGGAAAAAGAAAGTGCATCTTGCAATTATTCTTCTGCAACACTGATTATAGTTGAAATCTTAGTAGAAAAAAGTGTCTCAGATTTAGACAGAAGAGAAATCTTTTCTTATTATTTCAAGAGGTTATTAACCCCTATATAAATACACAAGTATGCCATATATTTTAGGAAATATGGGCTGCTAATCCTAAGGAATAAATCCCTATAATTACGGGATCAATCAACTATAAATGAGCCTAATAAAGGCAGCAAAAAACTGTTACACAAATACAGTATATCATATATAAACTTTCCTAAAATACACCAAGCCAATCTTTATCACTCCAATCACGGTTTCTGACACTCCCCTCAAGCTGGTGAATAGGTGTTTTCCATTCCCAGCTTGAATATGATTCCTTCAAAGTTACTGCAGTTCAGCCCCTTGGTGAGTATGTCTGCAAGTTGGTTCTGGGTGGATACATATGGTGTGCAAATCATGCCACTGTCTAGTTTTTCTTTGATAAAGTGTCTATCAACCTCAATATGTTTAGTTCTATCATGCTGTACCGGGTTGTGGGCTATGCTAATTGCAGATTTATTGTCACAATATAACCTCATTGGTTCATCCCACTTTATCCTCAAGTCTTCTAATATAATCTTTAGCCATAGAAGTTCACATATTCCGTGGGCCATTGCTCGAAATTCTGCTTCAGCACTTGATCTAGCCACTACACTCTGTTTTTTACTCTTCCAAGTAACCAAGTTTCCACCAAGGAAGGTGCAGTATCCCGTGGTTGATCTCCTATCTACCACTGACCCCGCATAGTCCGCATCCGTGTATGCCTCAAGTCTTACACTCTTGTTCCTTTTGAACAAAATTCCTCTTCCGGGGGTCCCTTTCAAGTACTGGACGATTCTAAGGGCAGCTTGTAAATGTGCTTCCTTTGGTTGGTGCATAACCTGGCTGACGAGACTCACAGCAAACGCAATGTCTGGTCTCGTGTGAGATAAGTAAATAAGCCTGCCCACAAGTCTTTGATACATTTCCTTGTCCATAACAACATCCTCCTCCATACTTCCCAATTTTATATTAGGATCAACTGGGGTACTTGCTGGTTTGTAGCCTGTCTTCCCAGTTTCTTTAAGCAAGTCAGTAATATACTTTTGTTGGGATATGAAGATTCCTTTCTTGGAATGAGCCACTTCAATTCCTAAGAAATATTTAAGCCTCCCTAGTGTCTTGATCTCAAATTCGGTGGCAAGGCACTCGCTTAACACTTGTTGTTCCTTTTTGTCGTCTCCACTTACTATAATGTCATCTACATATACTAATAGAATTGTTACTCTCCCTGAGACTGAATGTTTGATAAATAAAGTGTGATCCCCTTGGCTTTGTTTGTAGCCCAGACTTGTCATTACTTTGGTAAATCTTCCAAACCATGCTCTTGGGGATTGTTTCAGCCCATATAGGGCCTTTCTTAACTTGCAAACAGTTCCAGCAACAACCTGTTCATTGTAACCAGGGGGCAACTCCATGTATATTTCTTCTTCAAGGTCTCCATGTAGAAAAGCATTCTTCACATCAAACTGCTGCAGATCCCAATCATTATTTGCTGCTAGTGACAATATTACTCTGACCGTGTTCATCTTAGCAACCGGGGCAAATGTCTCCAGGTAATCAACTCCATAGGTTTGAGTGAAACCTTTGGCCACCAACCTTGCCTTGTAACGTTCGATGGTCCCATCAGCCCTATATTTTATTGCATATACCCACTTACACCCTACTGGTTTTTTTCCCGGAGGTAGGGTGACAAGTTCCCAGGTCCCATTTTTGTTTAGTGCTTCCATTTCCACATCCATGGCATGTTTCCATTTCCTGTCAGACACAGCTTCAGATACAGAGGAAGGTGTGTGTGTGGAGTTGAGGTTAGTGAGAAAAGTTTTATGGGTAGGTGAGAATTTTTCAAAGGATAAGAAATTTGATAGTGGGTAAAGAGGTTGTTGGGTGCATGTTCTAGTTCCCTTTCTAAGGGCAATGGGTAGGTCAAGGGTTTGGTCCACCTGCACTTCTAAATTTTCAGAAACAAGTTCATTAGAATCATTGGAATTTATAGGATTTGAAGGTGTTACCTCATGTAGTGATGGTGGGTTAGATTCTTGGACATTGCCAGGTTCTAGAATGGCCTTTTCTCTCCTTGAATATACCAGATTTTTCCCAAATTTTCCGCCACCATCAGGTGCAGGCCTCACTGGTTCAGGTGCAGGTTCCATTCCTCCCTCAATTTCAGGAACAACAATGCCATTTGTCCCCCAATTTCAGGTCCAAACATCATGTTTGGAAACATGAGAGTCTCATCTTCCTCTCTTACATTCTCCCCCTGAAGATGAGGCTGTTTGAAGTAGCTCTCTTGTTCGTTGAAGGTGACATCTCTTGCCACATAGAATTTCTTGGAGAGGGGTTGAAAACATTTGTATCCCTTTTGTGTGGTAGAGTACCCTAAGAAAACACATTTGACAGCCCTAGGATCCAGTTTTCCCCTTTCATTACTATGAACATGAACAAAGGATACACACCCAAATATTCTAGGTTGGAGTTTATTTGTAGGGTCAAGGTGAGGATAGAAAGATGATAAAACTTCCATGGGACTCCTTGAGTTTAGAATTTTGGTAGGTAACCTATTGATTAGGTAGGTGGCACTAAGAAGGGCTTCCCCCCAAAATCTCTTAGGAACATGATTTTGAAAAAGTAGGGCTCTAGTTTGATCTAAAAGGTGACCATTTTTCCTTTCTGCAACCCCATTCTGTTGAGGTGTGTTTACACATGAGGACTCATGGATTATCCCTTCCTTTTGACAAAAAGAGTTTAGTACATGATTAAAGTAGTCCTTGGCATTGTCTGACCTAATTCTTTTGATACTGACCCCAAATTGGTTTTTAATCATTGAGACAAATTGGACAAACACAGAGCTAACTTCAGATTTTTGTTTCAATTAGAAAACCCAAGTCACCCAGGTACAATCATCAATGAAAGTTACAAACCATTTTGCACCTGAAATATTAGGAACATATGCAGGACCCCATACATCAGAGTGAACTAGGGAAAACGGGAAAGGGCTCATCTTATTACTAATGGGAAAAGGAACACGTTTGTGTTTCGCAAACTCACACACCTATCAATGGAGACTCTCCACATTTAAATTTTTAAACAAGGAAGGGAAAAGTAATTTTATAACTTGAAAAGACGGATGTCCTAGCCGGCAATGATAAAGTTGAGCTTTCTCTTTGTTGGTCATGGTGGATTTAGAGATGAGACTTTTGTTGGGCAGATTAGGGTCCTCCATGTAATAAAGGCCATTCCATTCTCTAGCATGTCCAATCGTCCTCCCCGAGTTCTTGTCCTGCAATATACAAGTGTTGCTATAAAAAACAACATTACATGAAAGATCTTTGGTGAGTTTTTGTATAGAAATCAGGTTGGTAGATAGTTTAGGGACATGAAGGACATTTTTCAAGGTCATGGATGGACTTATTTGGACGTCTCCTTGTCCGGCTGCAGTTATGAGGGTTCCATCTGTTGTGGAAATTTTCTTGTTGCTAGGACACGGGGAATATGTGGAGAAGTATTTGGGTAGGGGGGTCATATGGTCAGTGGCTCCAGAGTCTAACACCCAGTAGGGTGTGAATGGTGTATCTGAAACATTGAGTCCAAACAAAAGTGGAAACTTACCAGAATATGTCAAGGAGCACGTACTTGTGGGCTTCTCCAATTTTCTAAGGATGGATCTTACCCTTTCTATCTCTTCATGATTCAACTGGACAGCTTCTTCACCTTGTCCATTAGTAATGTATGCTTGCCCTTGTCCTCCTCTTTTCTGTGGACCTCCTCTCGGTCCCCATTCTCGGCTTGGAGTTTTCCCATCTTCTCCTCTCGAGCCCCATTCTCTACTTGAGGTCTTTCCATCTCTCGACCCCATTCTCGGCTTGGGGGCTTTCCATGTAATTTCCAGCACTTTTCCCTTGTGTGGTGTGGCTTGTTACAATGGGTACACCAAATCTCCTCATGTTTTTTCTCCATACTAGGAACCCAGGGTTTTTTCTGGTTGGCAACCATGATTGTTCCTCCTTCAGCTATCATTGCAGAGCTTTCGGTGGTTGAGGTCTCCAGCATCAACCCTCTTCTGCTTTCTTCACTTCGGATAATGGCTACCACTTCATTAAGCCCTGGGACTTTCTCTTTTCCCAGGATTTGGATTCGGACCTGGTCATACTCAGGGTTTAGGCCTACCAAAAAATCATAGACCCTATCTTGTTCAATATAATCTTTTAGAATTGCTGAGTCTTCTGAACACTTTGCTTTTATAACTCGATAGTGATCCAATTCCATCCATAAAGACTTGAGTTGATTAGCATATTCTGTAACGGATTTGTTTCCCTGTTTGGCAGCTAGGGTTTTTACTTTTACATCATAAATTTGGGCAGCATCCTTGGCCTTAGAGTAAGTTTGCTCGACTGCCTCCCAAATTTCCTTTGCTAATTTCAGGAACATGCAGGTATCACTGATTTCTGGAACCATTGAATTCCACAACCAAGCCATGATCATGGAGTCTTCTTCATCCCATGATTTGAATTTGGGATCAGTCTCAACAGGAGCATTACCCATTAGGTGACTGATCTTCCCTTTTCCTTTTAAGATGGTCTTAATAATTTGAGACCATTTGAGGTAGTTCTTCCCATTTAACCGATAAGCAGAATGAACACTCTGCAATTCCCCAGTTGTCTGGGGTCTGTCCCCCGTCTCCGGAGTCTCGACTTCAGCCATCCCAAGGTGCGATCAAGGCAAAGAGGGTTACGCTGTAATGAAGGCTTGTAACAGGGCCAAAAGGTGGTGCAACAATGAAGGCTGCAATTTAAGTTTAAAGGTTGCGCAACAATGAAGGCTGCGGTTTAGGTTTAGTGGCACGGTCAGAGACTCCCAAGGATCCGGAGCTCTGATACCATCTCAGATTTAGACAGAAGAGAAATCTTTTCTTATTATTTCAAGAGGTTATTAACCCCTATATAAATACACAAGTATGCCATATATTTTAGGAAATATGGGCTGCTAATCCTAAGGAATAAATCCCTATAATTACGGGATCAATCAACTATAAATGAGCCTAATAAAGGCAGCAAAAAACTGTTACACAAATACAGTATATCATATATAAACTTTCCTAAAATACACCAAGCCAATCTTTATCACTCCAATCACGGTTTCTGACAAAGTGGAAGATCTGGTATTGTATTTTTGTGGACAACAACGCTTTTTGTTGTTGCAGTTGAAGTCTTTTGCTATACAAGATTAAAATTTTGATCACTTGCACTCCATTCTTGATCACTTGCACTCCATTCTAGATCATATAGTTAAATCTCAATAACAATGAGTATTGGATCAGACGATAATTTCAATACTAAGATATCTATCTATATATCTAAAACTACTTCAGAATTTTCATATTGATAATTTCATTCCAGGCGATCATTTTCTCATAATTCAAATTCTAGGAAAAGCATAGCACAAGCACCCAGACACAACAGAGGCAAAAAAGAGTCACCCTGAAATAAAATCCTCACCTGACCAGGTTAAGTAGAAGTTGCCCCAAATTGAGACTGCAACATACCTTCCATCTGGAGGGCAATTGACGGTACTGAAAGTCCCAATGTAATAGCTTGCACCACTAATACCACTAGAAATTATTCTGAAGAAGCAACTCAGATAGATAAATTCCTTGACAAATAAAAATTGAAAATGTTCAACATTCACATTTTGAATGAGTTTTCAACATGCAGAAGAAGAACATATATGACTTCTCAAATGCCACCTTATGTGCGTGTTTGGAATTGATGGTGCAACCAATCAAACTTTGTTGGCTATGAAAATTACAAGAAAACTACCACAACCATGCTATTGAAAACCTTGTAGCACATTTTATTAACAACGTTGTGAGTATTGTTAATGAACTTCTACCAGTTTATATATATCACATTGTACTCAATTGGTTAAATATTTGTGCGAATATAAGATTCAATCATAATCATTCGAAGCCATTTAGACTTTCAAAATTACATAAAAGTGAGTGTGGATCATGCTCTTACCTGAATGTTATGACGAATTAAAATAGATAGGACAAAGAGAGATGACGAATTAATCTATTCAAAATCTAATACAAAATCTAGCAATTATTAAATGCTAGTAATATTAGAGAAAAGGAGTTAACTATCCAATTAAAGAAAGGGATAGAATACAAAACTACTATGGTTCACGATATGAACCATACTAATCTGCAGTAGTCTTTAAAGCAACCCAATATTGGCTTTGGTAGAACAAGTTACAGACAATCAAATCACCATGGAAATTGATGCAAGCAAAAAAAAATGTCTATTCACATAAAGATTCTTCTAACTTTCTCAGTCAGACTATCACTGTAGACTAACTGCTCAGGCACCACCTCATATTAGGATAAACATTAACTGTTACAATTTCCAGAAGGACCACAACATTCATGTATGGCAAAAAGTAACAAAAAAGCTAACACATAATACTGGGAGTAGACCACAAGGATGAAACATAGCCAATTTTCAACTCCTCTGTATCAGCTTGATCTTTAACTGAATGTTCAAAAATATGCCAACTCTAATTTTCAAAGAAAAGAGAGAAACAAGGATTTTCAATGTATTAAAATGACACAGAAATATGCAACATGATAACGTTATGTCTACTTAATTCAGTTAAGTAGACATAAAACTTTTAAGCAATAGATGTGTATACATCTACTTATGTAAGTTATTTTACTCATTTTTCCGTAATGAAATTTCTAACTCAATGAATTCCTAACACATTATATATATATATATATATATATATATATATATACTGCAGTTGCCACACTAAACTGTTCAAAAAGTTAAAGCAACAATAATGGTTACATAACACAAGACTTTGCATAAGTATAACAGGTGCAGATAAAGGATAATGCTAAAATAACATTACAAGCCCTAACCTATTAGCAGAAGAGGAGCTGACGACAGAGGAAGGATAAAATGTGGTCTACTGTAAAAGTAATGCAGTGATTTTTAATTGGTTGACATATAAGCGTGTATTACAATTAAAGAGTAAATAGAAACACTTACTTGAGATGAAGAGTCACTTCTGAGGCCAGGAATAACCACAACAATGGGAACATATTCATCTTCATAGCAATGTCTTATAATTTGGTTAATTAAAATTCTGATATACTGACATGAATCATAAAAACAGAAGCTAGATATGATGCTTCCTTTGAGAATGGATGGGAGGCATGTAAGAAAACAAACTGACACTTTGAATATCTCTTGTCCTCAAGAACTGAACGGAAATGAAGAGGATTGGACTTGCTCAAATCCAAAAGCCTGTCCCCAAACCTAGTTGCACAAACAAAACTATCAAGTGTAAATAAGTATACTCTACCAGCATATCGTGGTTAACAATGTTAGGTAACATTAAATAAAATGCATGAATAACTAGCTGAGACATTACTATAACTAATTTGACAACAAATATGGCCCCTTATAAAATCATGCTGCCGATCATCGGTCACCTTTGGTTTCAGAACTTCAATAAACCAATAGGAGTATCAACAATAAAAATATGCACAGGAATAATAAAAGTAATTGAAGACAAAAAGAGGAGGATGCAGAAAGAATTGAGGAAAGAAAAGAAAAGAAGTAATGTACCTTGGTCGGTTTCGTAGTTCTTTTTTGCAATTGAATCTTTCCAATGTTTCCATTGACGAATCTGTATATAGAAAGAGAGTGATAGCATGAACCGAGAAAAACGAGGAAAGAGAAAAAAGAAAAGAATTGAGTTGATGATGGGAAAGGGTGAGGAAATGAAACCCAAAAGATCTTCCAATTATGTTTCTTCATGTCAGTATTGTTAACTGTCAAGTCATAAAAAATAATTCTTAAGCTCATTTCCTCTTCTACACCAGAATGTTATTTAAATTAACTTCATTACAAAATACACAAAGAGATATATAACACTACCACAGTCCATAAAAAAGATCA
The DNA here is from genome assembly GCA_027742785.1 of Vigna reflexopilosa. Lineage (NCBI taxonomy): Eukaryota > Viridiplantae > Streptophyta > Magnoliopsida > Fabales > Fabaceae > Vigna > Vigna reflexopilosa. The sequence goes on along the minus strand of JAFNIE010000842.1, from coordinate 12,329 downwards.
TAAGGTAAACACAAAAACATTGAACCGGGTTTTAGATGCTGTAAAGTGTCAGCCTGGGCAGAGACATTTAAGTGATGACATACGAGAAGCATAACTTTATATCTTATAGCATACCATTGATATTGAGCAACAAGAAGATAACCACTATCTTATAGCATACCATGGATATTGAGCAACAAGAAGATAACCACAAAAAAGTCAAAGATACCAACTACGAGTCTTACCCAGTTAAAGTTCGTTTGTTATATAAATGTTAATGTGTCAAGAATGATAGATTGACAGGGAATAATTAAAAAGAATAACACGAAGAACTACAAGGGAGACCTGATACCAAATATAATTACACGAAGCAAGCAATTAAATGAAAAAACAAATTCATCCATCCTGGGCAGGGACAAACTAAAAAGAAAAAAACAAAAGCAAAGACTCAATGTATAAAGGAAAAAGACTAAACACATAACAAGGGACAATAAACTATATCACAATCAACTCAACTCTGCCAATTCACACAACTCTAGCTATTTTTCTCTAATCAGAACTGCACAATCAGAATTATTCACTCCAAATCCAAGTTTCAGCAACTCTAGCAAGTAATGAACAATCAAATTCAACCAAAAACAAGCAGAAGAAACATTTCCAGAAAAGTAGCAGCCCAAATTTCAACCTCACAAGATAAGGTGTTTCTCTTAGATTCACTCAACTGTTTAGGTTAGCGTGTGTTTCACTCCACATAACATGATATACCACATTTCTCAACTTTGGAAAAATTCTAATTAACACTGCTTGAATCAAGATAACTCTGAATCACTAGGACTTGCATGGCTTGTAATGTAATGGAGAATGGAAAAAGCTAGATGGATGGGAAATAGGAGCTGGAATGAATTAGAGAATGTGCAAGGAAGAAGGGAAAATTTGAACTCACTGCAGGTATTTTCTTTTAGCTTGGCCAGAATCTAATTTTTTTCTTTCTTTCTTTCTTTTCCAATCTTTCTTCTATTTTTCTCAATTTCTCTTTTTCCAAACTTCTTCTCTTTTTCAGATCAGATTTTCCTCTTTTTTCAAGTTCTTTTTCTCTTCAATTTCACCTCTGGCCTGATTTTTTTTTTCTGCTTCCTGAGTTCTAAAGTCTCCCTGCTTCTCACATCTCTCAAGGTTGTTTATTGTCAAGGTTGTTTATTGATGAGGGAAATGGTTTATAATGGATGGAAAGCAAAGAAAAGGTTAAGGCTCAAATTAGGGTGCAATGGAAAGAAGTAGATGTGAATGGGAAGAAGAAAGAAGGCCTAGATCATCTCTAAAGTTCTACCAAGATCAAGCACACTCAAAGAGAATTAATGCAAAGTCAGAACTATAGCTATACATGCATGCAATCACACTAGAAAGAAAAAATTTGGCCCAAAACTCTCTAAGGTTAAAGATTTGTCAAAATTGAACTTGCTACTCTCTATCATGCAAAAACTGCTTATTTGAATTGAACTAACTGCAAAAATTACTGCTAGAGCTACATCTACTCAAATCTAGAGCTAAAGAAACTATTGACAGTCTATCTTAGAGAAACAAAGCTAAAAAGTTAAGTAAATCAGCAAAGAGTTAAGTAAAAATGTGAAACATAATCTAGAAAGAATCTAAAAATACCTAAACAAAATTACCTAAAGTTATTTACAACCTGCACAGAATAAAACTAGCCTATGTAAAGCTAAGAAAACCTAAACTAGACTAAAACAGGTTCATATTTAAGGTATAGAAAACCTAAGAAGATCCTAAACAAAGACAATGAATGCAAAAGAAAACCTACGAAGCTAACAAAACCTAGAAACAGAAAGTTTAGAACAGAACCTATTTGGAAACTAAAACAAAACTTAGATCAGGGAAGTAAAAATAGAAACAGTGGAAGAGACCTAGAACGAGTATAGAAACAGAAAACTATGAACAAAATAAGCCTAATCAATTCCTAATGAAAACTAAAACAGAACCTAGAAAGAGAAAGAATCCTAAGGAAATTTCTATTTAGAAGCTAAAAGGAGGCTAGAAATTATAAGCAGCTAAGACCAACTAGTAAAAACTAAAACAGAACATAAATCTAGTGTAGAAAGCTAAAACAGAGAAGCAAAAATCAGAAGAATAAAAGAAACATTCACTTAGTTTTATTTACAGAAACTATTGAAAGAATTTATCCTAAACAATCCTAGAAACTATCTAAAACAGATTAAAAAAACAAAGGGTCTATAAAATTCCTAAACAGAATCTTTAAGGGAAGAAAACCTAAGGCTGCAGCAGAATAAGCAAGCTAAAACAGTACAGAAGCTAAAACAGGAACATGAAATATAGAATTCTAAAAATCTACATGTTATAACAGTATCAAAAACAAACTAGAACTAATATTTTCTATACTGAAACAAAAATAGCTATTTATACTACCTATAAGCTAAGTATTTACCAATTCAACCAGACTAAAACTAAACAAATTTCAACTCGAAAAAAAAAATTTACACCTATACTCCAAAAGTCATACTAACAGATGCATATTAAAGCAAAAACAGAAATTAAAATTATACCTTCTCACCCCCACACTTAAGAGGCACATTGTCCTCAATGTGTGAGTAAGAAAGGCTCCTAAACAGTACAAGTATACACAGTTATTTACAGCACAAAAAACAAAATGAAAACAGCATAGAAATTAGATTTATACAAAAAAATGGAATTGAGAAGACACAGATTGAACAAGATATTTACAGAACAGAATTAGGAAAAACACAAAAAACCAAAACTACAAAACTAAAAGAAAAGAAAAGTTGTTTAGATTGGCCACAAGTCAAAATTTATTTTCTTTATTTTTATAAAAAACAACATATGTTCTACTTTACTATTTATTATACATATATTATTAAGCTAATTACTATGAGAGACCTATAACTACTATTTAAGAAAAAGGGATAGAAGGGTCTTATTGATTTTTCTCCCAATGATCTCTGCTTTAACAGCATCAGCTCTCCATCAAAGGCTGACGGCTGCTTTTGTACTTTCCAGATTCCTTGCTGCAGCAGACAGGGCCCCTCTTGCATTTTCTGCTCATTCTGTGTGGTCCAGGTTCTTTGAACATAATTGGCAACATCTCCTGCTTCCACTAGAACAACCTTTGTGCCTTCAATGTCTACAACTTCTTCTTCTTCCACTAGAACAACCTTTGTGCCTTCAATGTCTACAACTTCTTCTTCATTTAATCCTGCAGAGCAAACACTACATTCAAAGTCAGCATACGTCTCCATCATAACCTGTGTAGTTATATTAGAGTCATTAAACATGTTCTCAAATAGGATATCAGAAAACAATTCCTTAAAGCCAGAGCACCCGTCAGTAGGTGCATTGATATGATTCACAACAAAAATGGTTTCTGGCATTTTAGAATGATCAAAAGTATCAAGCACATCAGGTAAAACATGCAAGATTTTAGAAACAGTGCTCATTTCAACTAAAGCAGTGGTAAGATTAAGGTCATATTCAACCTGGACTGGTTCTTTAAAAACATCCTCACCAATCTCAGCAGATTCATCATCTGCATCATCCAAGGTTCTCTGTTCACCAGCTGCTTCATCAAGGTCATTATCATCTAGTTTGCAGATAATGAACTCTTCCTTGGTACCTAAAAAGCTGTTAGAAGCAGAACATATGGCAGCATTTATTTCTTCACAAATTTCACAACCACCTCCAAGACATATGCAACCAGTGAGTTTCTCATTGCTCATTTCCACAGAATTTAAGAACTTAGCAAACTCAAGTTCAAGTTCTAATCCTAAATCAGTATAAGCATTTTCAAAATCAGTCATATCAACTTTCACATCATCAAAAATTACATATCTATCATCATGAGCATCTGATTCATCATCAATAAGTGTATTTAAATCTGTGCAATCATCAAAAACACTAGATGCAGGTATATGAACTCTATCAATGGTAAATGCTGCATTTGTGATATGAGAATGATCAAAGTAAGGAGTAAACTAAAGGCACATCATGCACATGATCAAACACAGGAAAATCAATTTCAGGCTCACAGACATCAGCATAAAAATCCATTTCATAATACTGAAGCACCAAAACATGGTTGGCAGCTTCCCTCATTTTTTTCAAATATTCTTTAGACTTTCTTAAATCAATTTGTACTTCAAGTTCAGTAGGTTCAATTTTTAAATCAGAAGTACAATCAATTTCAGAATGAGGTTCAGTACTATCACCATCATAAAGTTCACATACAGATTCGGAATCAACAGATGCATTCATACATTCACCACTCATAAGAGAATTGGAATTATCATTAACAAAATTTAAAGCAGACTGTGAATCAGTGAAAGAAAGGTTAGAGTATACAATTACAGAGGTGGTAGGACACTTAATTTCTGGAAATTTTGAGGCAGCAGGTGCCATTAGTGGTGCTCCATAGGTTTCTGCCCCTTTGTCCTCTTCAGCTTCCCGTGTCAGCTTCTTGATAGCAGATACCAATTAAGACACTTGAGCAGTCATTTCTTGAAAATTTGTTGATGGCAGATCTTGTTGCACTTGATCACAGAATTGGTCCTGCCATGGCTGCAGTTACTGGAAATCTTCTTGCTCTGGCTCCTCATATTGGTTCCAAGATTGTTGCTCACAAATTGGATGAAAATATGGTGGGGGTTGTTGCACGAAATTCTCAGGAAAAGACTCATAGAACAGGTCAAAGCCTTGTAGTTGAGCATTATATGGGAAAGAGAATTTATCATATCCAGAATAGTAACTCATGCTTACCCAAGGCTTACTGGAGGAAAACCAATCAGAACACTAAATCCTATATTACAGAACTCAAACAAAAATCTATGAAAGAAAAGAAAAATTATACAAAACTGTATGACTGCAAGGCTAACTCTACACTCCTAAACTTAAGTCGTCAAAGTCCCCGACAACGGCGCCATTTGTTGAATACCAAACAGATTCAGCAATCAACCAGAGTTACTCAGAATCCCACCGCCTGTCACCCAATGGAAAGCTCCAAGAACTCCAGCGAAGAAATCAAAGTTTCTACCCTATGAAAGCCATAAAGAAATCTAAAGCAGGAAATTGGAACTAAGAGTCTAGAATGGTGTCTGTCACCCACCACCTGTACGTTCTATATTACAAAGACTCCCCTTTTATAGGGAAAAATCAAAAACAGAAAAGAGAATAAAATGGGGAAAGGGGAAAGAACTAAGCAACTGACTCTGGGAGCTTCTTGAGTCAACTTTCAACAAACTCTGAACCTGGTCTCCAATGTTCCAGCTCAGCATTCCTTTCGATTTGCTTCTCCGGTCCCATTTGCTTTATGGGTCGTCTCCCTTTTGGGCTGTCTGTGTATGGGTTGTGGAGCTTGCGTCTCTGAATCGTGCAACACTTATTCTCTCTGTGCTTTGAAGAGCCCTAGCTTGAGGGTAGAGAGAATTTGGGAAAAAAAAGCCCTCTCTATTGCACGAATGAATCACGAAGTAGCAAACCCCTATCTGCTTTTCCTCAACGCAATATGAAACTGCGTTTCATTAAACCACCAAAAAGGGCTTCAGCCCATGCCTCAATGCTAGCCCAATATCAGTCTCGCAGAGTTCATTTCCTCTCCACTTAAAACACACAGCTTCATCATTTTCATTTCAGCCAACAATTAAAATATTGGGCTCAACGCTGGCCCATTAGCAGCTTGGCCCAAATAACACTCTTTTAACCCAACCTTTGATCTGCATGAAAGAAAGAATTTAAGAGTTTTAATCAGCAAAAGTAAAATCCTATAGTTCTAAAAAAAAATTTACGTTTAAAGAAAAGAGCAAAACACTTATTTATTTAAAATTATTATTTATTTAACTAAAAAGGGAAAATTAACACTATTTCTATTTAAAACCTATTTTTATCCTAATTATACTAATCTACTTTAATTCTGGAAAATTAAAAGTTAAATTATCCTAAAAGAAGAGTGTTAACATAGAAAAATGGAGAAATTTAGAGACTTAACAACGAACAATATGGAATATGAATATGGAATATGAATTTCTCTCTAGTCTTTCACTTATCTGAGAGCAACCAAACAGACACACAAACAATTTTACTCGCACATAGACACAAAGAAACAAACACAACCAAACAGACATCCACAAACAAACAAGAAACATACACACAAATATTATCCACACAAGAACACATACACACATTCACACACATAAGTTACACAAGCACACACAAGCACAGAAGTTACACAAGCACACACAAGCACAGAAGTTACACAAGCACACACATACTCACAGAAGTTACACAAGCACACACATACTCACAGACGCAAACACACACATATTACACACACGAACAGACACATACTCACAGACACAAACAAAAACACACACAATCTTACTCACACATAGACACAAAGAAACAAACACAACGAAATACACACGCACAAACAAACAAAGAAACACACACGGACACACAAACAAACACACACACACAATCTTACTCATAGACACAAAGAAACAAACACAACCAAACAGACACGCACAAAGAAACAAAGAAACACACACACGGACACGCACACACACAAGCAGACAAGCACACACACATATAAGTTACATACACACAATTATTATCCACACAAGAACACACACCAACACAAACACACACACGCATTCAAACACACACATTCACACACACATAAGTTACACAAGCACAAACACGCACATAAGTTACACAAGCACACACACCTACACACAAAAACACATACTCACAGACACAAACACACACATATCAAAGGTATGTACAAGACAAACAACATAAAGATTTATACAAAACAGAATTAAAAGAACACAAGAAATGAATATAACAGAACTGAAAAACTAAACTAAACTACGAAGCTAAGAGAAAGAAAATCTGTTTAAATTGGCCATAGATCAAAATTAATTCTTTTTATTTTTATGAAAAACAACATATTATCTATCCTACTATTTACTATGCTAGTTAAGCTATGTACATTACTAACAAAAATCTATAACTACAATTAAAAGGAAATGAAAAGAATGAACTTATCTGTTTTTCTCCATGCTCTGCCTAGGTATGCATTGTTTCCAAGGTTGTATTGAATTGCTCTTTCTCAGCTCTCCCTTTCAGCAACAATAGCTTTCCCTCCAGTACTGGCTTCTGGTTCTGCGCTTTCAAGAAACCTTGCTGCAGCAGCCAGAGCTCCTCACACTTCTGCTGCTGATTCTTAATGTTCCAAGATCTCTTAACAGTGTTGACAGCATCTCCTACCTCCAACAAGACTGCTTTTGTATCAGAAGAAACAGTTCCAGTTAACCTGCACAAAGCCCCTGGCCTCTGCTGTGAAAATGAAAATAACAAAAGTTCTACATTTAACAGCATTAAGACATGGTAGAGCAATTTAATAACTAAAAGTTTAAGGCATAACAACTAAATGAGAAAAGAACAAACACTTACAATGCACCAGAATATTTTGTTGGCAATGGAGCCACTATGGACTTGCTAATTTTGTTAATCAGGCCCTCTATATCCTGTTTGAAACAAATGAAAGACCACTATATATATATATATATATTTAAAAAAGAGCAATGTTTGCCAAAAATATATAAAATCAGTAAATACAAGTAGTTTTCGAGCTTTTGGAGAGATATATGTAATTATGGATAGCCATGTAACTGATAATCAATTAAGAAAACCATGACAAAATACAAAGAGACAAAATTCAATCCATAGAACAAAAAAAGCATGTTGAAACTAGGTAACATAACAGGATTTGTTTAGCTAACCTTGACATTACGTTGAAGAATATGATTAGCATGCAAGTAATCAAGTACCATAAGAAGTTGAGCAAGCCACTTACATAGCATGCAAGTAACCTCCTGAGACAGAGTACCCACTTTTGGCACCACCAAATCTAAAAAATATTGTATAACTAAACATAAAATAGTGAGTGACAATAGTCAGATAGCATAAATAATTTAACTTTAGAGGCACAGGAATGACATATATTATCGAAGAAAATATAAAAATACTAATTAAATTCAAATATTACTATTTGTACTTTCCTAATGAAGGTGACCATACTTTCCACTTTTGTCAATTTTGCGGAGAGACTTGTGGTCAGCACCAAGAGGACAGAAATTCCACCAACAATGCCCTAGTACATAATCATACATTGAAGGTCTATAAACCAATAGAATAATATACTGGATTTTAAAAAAAATGTTATGGGAACACATACTGTGACATCAAAGAAAGAATCCTGATCTTCTCGCCAACACAATAGTCTTCAAGGCATATAACACATGTTCTGATGTACAGTTGTCTTCCAAAACAGCAGTAAATATCAAACTTGGCATTGCTTTCGCTAGGCAACTACTCAGACCATGAAATATAAAAAAAAATAAATACATAATGTATTAATTAATTCCTTTCACAAAAATTTGTACAGGAAACATTATAAGCTCCTCTAGGTTACAAAATTTATGATTAATGTAAAACTATTTAGCAACAACAGTGAATGTGCAGTACAACTCGTGTTACCTTTGGTGATTAGAGAAAAAAACAAATTTAATAGCAATTGCATATGAGAGAAGATGATGAACAAATGTCTCTTGTAATTGATCTTTACTTGCAACCATGACACCTTCTTCTTCATTATCATAGACAATTACAGCTTGGAAGCCAACCTTTTGTGCGCTTCTGAATCTCTCCTCAAAGCTACATCCCCCTCTAAGGACCAAAGCAAAAGGTGAACTCACATTCGGAAGTCATTCAACTTTATTTGTCAAAAAAAATTAGAACGTTAGAAACAACAGAGAGTTGTTACTAAACTGAGATAACTCGGCAAAACTAGGATTGTAAAGTTAGATAACTGACTTTAAACAAAATATTATCTGTGTATATTTATAAAAGTTAAATAAACAACCTGAAACAAAATTATTATTATATTTAAAAGTTAAAACTAAATATTATGTGCGTATATTTATAAACAAACCTGAAAAAAAATTATCCCCTTACCATTACATTATAATCTTCATCAGTTAAAGGAAAGGGAAGATATGAACTGCTATAAATATAACTATTAACCTTAAACAAAATTAGAAGGAAAATTGAAATTTGTTTCTACACAAGTTAATTTGTAAAAACTCAGTTTTTCTAAAATTTTATTTTTAACTTAGGGAGAAATTCATTTCATATTTTTCCTCTGCAAGTGCTTTTGAAAAAGTTCGTCCAAAGAGACTCTAAATACTTTGAATTTGATATTAACATGTATTACAGTGTGATACACAGCACTAACTACAAACCTTTATCCGTACCATTACTAGATCATAATTATAACTAAATAAGGAAAAATACCTTGAGAAATAGGGAGAGTAATCTTGACTAGTCCTACCAGTTAATACCTATGATGCTCTACTTTGTGGATTAGGATAACAGTCGATAACGATGTTCATTAGCAAATAATTCGTCTTTATTATTATTATTATTATTATTTGGAAAGTTAAATGACATTTGTCCATCACACATTTGTCATTCTGTAACACAATAATTAGGAAGCAATTCATGAAACACTGCTGCCATAGGGTCCGTGGTACATTTTGTATTAAATTTTTGGGGTACTACCTTTTGTATTAAATTTTTGGGGGTACTACCTGCTAGGCTTGTTTTTATCTGATGATTTTTATTACATATCAAGTGACTTCCGCCTTGTTAATGTTTACATTTGTAGTTAACTTTTTCTCATCAATTATTGTTATTATCATGATCAGACCAAAAAATTTTAATTGAAAAGCATGCAGAAGATCAAACAGAAACTTCCCTTGCTTCGTCAAGTCAAGAGCAATTACCACAAAGTCAAAAGGAAGGTCATGTTGAGAAAACTGTGGCTGATGATTGTTGAGTGCAAACTAAACAAATAAAATCATGCCTTTTTATTATCATTTCAATGAAAAAAAAATTATGGAATGAACTTACCATTTCTTCTTCGTGGTGTGCTTTCTCAAGTGCCCTTTCTTCTCTTCCTTTTTGTACCTTTTCAATTTCTTACTGCATTATGATTTTTACCAAGAACTTAGTGAATAAAGGGAAGACAGAGATAATGGTTAGTTGTTTGAAAATTTCATCATTATAACTTAGTGAGGCTGGAAGGCAAGAAGCAAGAAACTACAACAAATATTTATTTAGTATTGCTACAAAGTAGTAAATATTTATTTTATCTTTTGCAGAAAAATGCATACCATTCGTTCTCTCTGTCGCATTTTTTCGGCTTTAACTAAAAATGCATCAATAAAAAATTAGAGAAGGAGACTTCACCTACTATATCATCACCAACACAGGAACCCGCAACTGGGGACAAATAAAAAATTCATCACAAGTTTTGCAAAAACGAAATGATGCAATCCAAAATTAATTTCTTTAATTAGAATGTTGAAAAAGTAAACAATTTGTTTCAAAACTTAAAAGAATACAATTAGAATCAATGATATTAACAATACCATAATTACAAAACAAACAAGAATACATATTATAGATGTTGAGGATATACATGTGAAACACAACTGTCAAAGAAAAGCTAATTCATAGAAAAATCTCACTTGATTTATGCTTTCGAAGAGGATTGATAGCCTTTCCAATCCAAGAACTGAGAAAAGACTCACAGTTAGGAAAAAATGACCTAGAACAAAAATGTCAAATCTTCGTATTAAAACATCACACAAAGCTTTGCTTCCTAACTATTTTTTTAGAAAAGAAAGTTATGTAACTAAAGCACACTTTTCAATCATGCTGCCGATCATCCATCACCTTTGGTTTCAGAACTTCATTAAACCAATAGGAGTATAAGTGGAGGCGAGCAAATAAAAAGATTTAAAAACAACTAGAAAATTGTTTGCAAAGGTGTGATTCTTTAGTTGTACAGTAAAATTAGGCGATACCAAAAGCATAAAGCATGTTATATTTATCAACAATAAAAATATGCACAGGAATAATAAAAGTAATTGAAGACAGAAAGAGGAGGATGCAGAAAGAATTGAGGAAAGAAAAGAAAAGAAGTAATGTACCTCGGTCGGTTTCGTAGTTCTTATTTGCAATTGAATCTTTCCAATGTTTCCATTGACGAATCTGTATATAGAAAGAGAGTGATAGTGATAGGATGTTCAGAGTATATGTTAGGAGGAAGAAATGTAAGTGAAACGTTAGTTAACGGTAGTTGGCCTAACTGTTAAGACAGTTAGGATGGACGGGACTCATATCTGTATAAATAGCTGTTAGTAATAGGGGAAGAGGGACTTTTGGCCATTTGTGTATTCTGAACAGACTGTTTAGTCTTGTTGGGGGAGGTTAGGCTCCCAGGCTACCCTATTCATTGTATTCTTTTCACTAAATAATACCAGTGGAGGTTATACAGAGAGTTGGGCGTTGATTCTTGTGTGTGTTAGAGTGACTTTCTTGAGGTTTCTTGATTAGAAACCTAACAGTTGATATGGGAAAGGGTGAGGAAATGAAACCTAAAAGATTTTCCAATTATGTTTCTTCATGTCAGTATTGTTAACTGTCAAGTCATAAAAAATAATTCTTAAGCTCATTTCCTCTTCTACACCAGAATGTTATTTAAATTAACTTCATTACAAAATACACAGAGATATATAACACTACCACAATCCATAAAAAAGATCATAAGGTAAACACAAAAACATTAAACCGGATTTTATGACTGCAAGGCTAACTCTACACTCCAAAACTTAAGTCGCCAAAGTCCCCGGCAACGGCGCCATTTGTTGAAAGGATTTTTGCTTCCTATTTTTCAAAATTCAAAGGATGAAAAATCGGCTAAGTCCAAGAACAACAATACCAAATTGAAAGAAATCCTCGTTTTTGAGATGCTTATCTCACTGCAAATGTTTTATTTTAGATAAATAAGAAAGTATTCTTACCTTAACACATAGATATTCTTCAAAATGTGAGGTCTTAACAAAACAAGACACTGAGAAAATCATAAAAAAGAAATGTTATAAATATATACCACTACCATAGATTACATAGATAAAACATGAGCAATCCTCAGGTTTGATCATGATTGATGGAAGTTCCAATCTGTTAATATAGGTACAAGATGGAACATGATAGATGCACACATATTAGGTTTGAACATGATAAATAGGTACATTGCAGTACTTTTTCAACATGTAGACTATCAAGTATCAACTTATTTCAATTATTCATTAACCTATTTTAAATACCTTATTTTGGGCAGTGAAAACGGCATTAACCAAAATATTCCAAGTATTTAAAGATGATATTAAGCATGAAAC